>JBBPBX010008625.1:14652-27742 GCA_038048925.1 Garcialebias charrua
GCCTTTTCTTTTCGTCGCTCTTTGTGTTCAGCCATTCCTTCACTCCACCCGTCTCCAGCCGCCCCCACCACCACCCACCACCACCTTTCTGTGTCACATGCAGACAGCTTTGTGGCATCCTTGCTGCTCAAACAGTCCACCCCCCTCAGCGCTTCCACACAGTCCTGCTGATTTATTGAAGTACTATGAGTGTGCATGATGTGTATACGTATGAAATATACTCATCATATTTATTTTCTGTCATTTTACTCAGTCTGAGCCTGAAGAGGGGAAGTGTAATTTGCAACAAAGATGCTTAGGAAGCTGAATTTTCAAGTTAGCGGAAAGGCTCCTTTATTAAAAATAGCTGCCAGGGGACAGTACAGAGAAGAGAAAAAAGTGCAAGATTTGCAGATAAATCCAAGTTGAAAAAAGTTCAATAACTTATTGAAATGAAAATACTGTATACAGTACCTGTCATCATAAACGGACACGATTCACCGTGCGCACTGATGAACTATCCAAATTTATGTTGTTCAGAATATTCAAGATAATTTGCATCAACCTTTAATGTCATCATTGCTGATTTATTTTAGTAACATTTGTCTGAAAAACAAAATGCTTCTTAATTAATTAATTAATTAAAAATTATATAATGTCTCAGGATGCACCCTACTCACTCCAGTCCCTGAGACCTGGATTAATAAAAGTTTAGGTGTCAGAAAAATGATTGTTGTTGTCGTGTGCACGAGTAGCTGAAACACATACATTTGTCCTGTTTCACAAACAGGCACTCGTTTTTAAAGCTTAAACCCGAGTCTGTTGTTGTTTTTCACATTTTCTTTAAATGACTTTCTTCACCCCCGTCTCAAACCTTCTGTCTTTGTTCAAAAGATGAACCTTCTGGTTCTCAGAAGAGCGCTCTTGAGATGTAGGTCGACACACCGCTCAGTTTGGGTTCTGGTGATTTTCACTTTTCTCGCTGACTTGACAAAAGCTCGTTTAGTGTATCCACATGTTTGGAGAGTTTTTCTGATGTTTTTGTTCTTTTTCCTTTTCTTCTGGGTCAGACGATGTTCATATGATAGAAAGTTTTTGAAAAAGCTCCTCAAATGGAAAGTGAAACATCTTCAAATTCAGAATATCAGTGCAGTTTTTTAATATTTTTTATTATCTAAAAAAGCTAAGTCTGGTCCTCTGGACATTCAAAAAATAGATTTTTCTACCTGGATTATTGAGCATGCATCAGAGTATTTTTTATTATGTTTTTAATTTTTGTCAAGTCCTGGTTTGCATATCTTTTGAAGTTGGCATTTAAAATGTATTTGAAATGGTATCTTTTCCCCTTGTTGTTTTGTATACCGTAATTTTCTTTAGAGCTCATAACTTACAGTTTCATCTTAAAGATTTGTTCAGATGTGTGGCACAAGTCATACAAAACAGAAAAAATACACTTTTCTGTATACCGTAGTTTAATATTTAGTCCCTAAATGTGTTAGAAAACATTAACCCTTTAAAATAAATTCCCAACAAACATCTGAGTTGCATTTTCTAAAACAAACAGTGTTCATCTGCAGTATGTGTCTTTTTAGACTTTGGAAAATTCTACAATTTGATTTTAGGAATTTTATTCACATGTTTACACTTAATTGCATTTTCATTTTCTGAACAGTGTTATACTCACTGCTTTCTACTGGATGACAATTTGATTGGGGCACTTAGTCAAAGTTTTAAAATAATTTTGCAAATCAAATAAACATAACGTTATAATACAGAGCAATTCATAAATTTAACAATGAGCTTATTTGCATGTCCACTTATCGCCACAGTGTCTTGAATGTGACCAAACATATCCGACAGCTGATAAGTCCCTGCAGGCCGACACCAGATAACACATCCTGCAGGCTGTCACCGTTGTCTTTATGTGGCCAAGAAGTGCATTTGTTTAGGATTTGCATGGTATGTGTTCTGCAGACAGCTTTACGTAGATAGCATCACTGACAGTCAAATGGTGCCGAAAACACATACAGTACATGTGATGATTATGTGTAAATACAGATAATTGTGCCTATACAAAATGTGCACTCATTTGAAATTGCTCTAGTTTGCATGAAATTAAGCTGACTCTGGGTCAGCTGTTAAGGTCAGAAAAAGGCACAGTCAGTTAGTTAGTTAGTTTTATAACTACTTTTATGTTCCTTTATATGCTGTGTGACACAAGCTGCCTTTGGAAGCTGGAGGACCACGTTGACTGCTCTGGCTGTTCAGCACAGACTTTGCAGGACAGACAGTGAACCACCATGACACTCTCTGAGCCTCCCGGGTCTGTTCTTCCTGCATTAATAATTCACATGCTGCTGGATTTAGTGTGTAGATCAATGCATTGGGATTTTAGTGAAGACAGTTTTTTTGAGGCTGTGATCTTGGTTCCTGTGTTTTAATAGGGGGTTAAAACAGAGTCTCTGCTTGGAGAGCAGGATGCAGGCTTGTCCTAATAGAAAGTTGCAGCTAATTAAAAATGATCTTTAAAGCCACATCGTGTGCTTCCTATGTTATATTTCACACAGTGCACTTCAACCTCTCTGTCTCTCTCTGTCTTTGGAGCTGGCCTGCACTTCTTATAATCCAGGAAGCCAATCCTTATGTTTATAGGTTTTCTCTAAGCCGTCACCTAGCACCGAGGCTCCCATACCCAGCCAGGCCCGCACCGCGTCCTCCTGGCACACAGCCGCCGCTCTGAACGAAGGCCTCTTGAAGTGGAAGTCTTCTAGCTGCTGAATTATAGCGGCAGAGAGAAACAGAGCTCAGTTCACGGAGACAGGATTCATTAGAGGTTGTTTTCCTGCTCTTGTTGTTTGTGGGCTGTGCAGCTCAGAGGATGTTTTGTGGACTCGGTCAAACTGCTGTTGTCATGTTGTCATTTCGGTGGTCAGAAATCTTGGAGTGCAGCTTGACTCCAACTTAAAGTTTGATAAACAGATCAGTTCTGTTGTCAAGACCAGCTTCTTTCAACTCCGACTGCTCTCCAAAGTCAAGTCATTTCTCAGCCGTGCTGATCTGGAGAAGGCCATCCATGCCTTTGTGACCTCCAGACTTGATTATTGTAATGCTTTGTATGTTGGTATTAATCAATCCTCCATCTCCAGATTACAGCTTGTACAGAACTCTGCCGCGCGCCTTTTGACCAACACACGAAAATATGAACACATCACTCCTGTCCTGTCCTCTTTACACTGGCTCCCGGTTCAGTTCAGGATACAGTTCAAGCTGCTCCTGTTTGTTTTCAAAGCTCTGAATGGACTTGCACCTCTGTACATCTCAGAACTTTTGAAAGCCCATCAGCCCGGCAGAGCTTTACGATCTGCCAGTCAACACCTGCTGGAGGTGCCTCACTCAAGGTACAAACAATGGGGAGACCGGTCATTTTCTGTTGCCGGCCCTAAAGCCTGGAACAGTCTCCCCCTTGAGCTGCGTGCCACCTCTGATCTGACTCTGTTCAAAACCAGACTGAAGACACACTTGTTCAAAAAAGCTTTCAGTGTGTAACTTTTATTATTTTTGGTATTTTAGTATGTAGCATTTTTTATTTCCATTGCCTTTTTATTTCCTCTAGTTCAAATAAGCTTCCAGTGTGCAACTGTTATTACTTTTGGGATTTTAATATGTAACATTTTTTATCTACATTGCCTTTTTATTTCCTCTTGTTCAAAAAGTTTTAGTTTGTAGAATTTTTTTATTTCCATTGCCTTCTTTTATTGCTGTTGTTTCTTATTCTATTTTCATTGATTTATTGTTCCAGTTTTTTTCATCCTTTTATCCTGTTAAGCACCTTGGTCAATGCAAGGCATTGTTGGAAGGTGCTATACAAATAAAGTTTATTATTATTATTATTATTATTATTATTATGATTCCACCGATATAGAAATGCACTCATCTCTCACAAACATAAACAAGAGCTTCCAATCAATTTTGAGGGAATCTCACGTCCAGAAATTATCTGTCTGTAATTCACAAAATTTGCCACAATGGATTAGAAGTACCCTTTTTTTTCAAACCTCGTATAAACCTTAAACATAAAAAAAATGCAGAGACATCGAGACAACTGCTTCCGGCTCCTCAACAGATATTTGCATTAGCACACTTTAAGATGATGGACTGTAAGAATATTTTTAAGACATCTCTGTCTCAGATCAATGAACGGTTTTGCACAAAAGCACTGAATTCTTATCAGTTAACAAATTCTCCACTTAGTCCTGTTGTGTTCATATTTTTTCAGTTTTTTTTAACATGAATGAAAACATAGGAGCTCATTTCTCAAGGTTGTTTTCTCCACTGTAGAGCCACTGATAAGAAAAACAGAACGTTTTGATGGATGGACCATAACATTATTGGTTGTGGTCTCAATTACTTTAAGGAGGGCAGTTGTGCAGAGACTTGCAACTATTGCATCTGTTGTGAAAAATAAACGAAAGAAAAATGTAGATTATAGCAGTTTTCCTTTCAGGTTCTTTGTGTCTTTAGGTTATTGAGTTTGTGTGTGTGGAGCTGCTGCTGTGCACCTGCCATTGATTATTCATGGGTATTGATAAAGCTGAGCGCAGTGGAGCTCAGCCACATTGAAACGTACAGGAATGCACCTGCCTTAAAAAAGGAAAGAGCTTTTACTGGTTAGTGTGGGGGGTCTAGTAGTATCGTACTTTCCGCCGTATTAGTCGCATCAGTCCAAATATGTCTAACAAAGTGGAAAACAACATAAATAAGTCACTTTGCCATATAAGTTGCATCTACAGTATTATGCGTCACCGCTGACCACATGGAAACATAGGCCGGTGTTGTGCCAAAAATTGATGGGCTGTCAAATGACGGCCGCGGGAGCGTGCACGGGAGGACTTTAACAAGAATTTAACAAGATTAACACTTAAAAACAATTATTTGTTTGCTCAAAATTATAGTAAAGGTGTGTCTCAGTTGATATTTTCTTTAATAAATGCACTTTGACGGTTAAATTAAATAATAATTAAATATGTGGTGACATTTATGGTTTTCTTTTTTGCTATTATGTTGTGTTTTTCTTGATTTTTAACCTGTTGTCATTTTAAGTACAGGTACTGTACTGTTTTTGTTAAGCACTTTGGTCACCATCACCGTGGTTGTGTAAAGGGCTATAGAAATAAATGAAATGAAATGAAATCAGCTGCATTTCAAAAGCCAAATCGCAGAAGCGGGAGCACGCAGAGGGAGGACTCGCTGTGCATTTCTTCAAAATTTAACAAGATAACCACCTAAAAACAATAATTTGTTTGCTAGACATTATAGTAGAGGTCTGTGTCAGTTGAACTTTTCCTTAAAAATGCACTTTAATGGTCAAATCAGCGGCATTTCTCCTGGGCGGTGGGGCGCAATGCAGCTGATTTGACGTTTGCTCCAGGAGCTCCGGAGCGAGACGAAGGTGGCTTCTATGGCAAGCCAAGTGCCTCATTAATAGCCACTTTTACTTATTAATGCAACACTTGGCTTGCCATATTACTCGAGCAGCTCTAGCAGCTGAAAATGTTATTGTTCAATATTTTCCATGTCAGAATTAATAAAATCGTCAGCTCTCAGCCAAAACTGGTTATAAATATTGAAGAAGAAAAATTTTTTTTCACTGTATAAGTCGCAGGGCATGCTAATTTATGCAAAAAGGTGCAACTTATACAGCGAAAAGTACGGTATTTGCTAGTGGTTATTAGTGAAGTCTATACTGTATTTAACTTTCCAAACACTTACTTCCACTTATTACTGTAATTTAACAAATATCTTTCCTTCTCATTCAGACCTGCTGACTACTAAAAGCTCCTGCACCTAAAGGCCTGCAGATGCAGCACGCAGACTTAATAATGTCTGTTGTTCCAGATGAAATGGTATTTAGGCTGCTACTTCACAAAACCAACACAGTTAAATGTATGTATTTGGGTATAAAATGTTGCACTTGCACTGGAAAGGAAGATGTGTGAAAGGCTTCATAGCACTTTTAAATATGACTCAGTACTTGACACGCTTGGCTCTAAAATACAGTCGACCAGACATGACTTGCCCGAGGTGTTTGCTAATCTTAATGAAACAAAAGATAAATAACTTTCTGTGACAGCAGTTTCATTAAAGATTTCATAACAATTGAAAGTATGCTAAATGTTGATTAGGAATTGTAAGCTTAAACAATATTTTATTATTATTTTGCTTAGGTTTATTAGGAATGTAAAGCTGGAACCATATAAAAACTTACTGGATTACGGTACTCAATATTTTGTATTTACTCAAAAGTTTTGTTTTTATGAGTCGGCAAGGAAGTAAAAGATCTGCAAGAAATACCACACTTGTTTCATCCATCAGCAAGATTTTCATCTATTTCAGTGTTATAATGGTAAATATGAAAAAGGATAAGCAACAATAGTTACATGGTGTTTAAAACAAGAGCTGTCGTCTTGAAAAATAAGATCTGATGACGTGTCTGCATGTTTTCTGACTGAAATGAGTTTTGTGATGTTTGCTCATGTCATGATCATTTGTGATGATTGTTTTAAGTGTATAAAAATACTTTCTCTCTTCTGGAGGCCTCAACATCATCTAATGCTGTGGTAAGCATGCAGTGCTTTAAGTGGAAAAAAATAAGTGCCGGTACCCTCCCTAATGTCATAATAATATGCATACCTGCAAACTCAGAAGGGATGAAAAAGGTGACAAACGTTGCGCCCCCCCCCCCCCGAAAGATTTTGTAATTTTTTAACATGCTTCAGGTAAAAGTCATTTACTAACCTAATTTAATGAGGACATAAATAGGAAAGATTGTGTCAACCAAAAAATTAACAACCAACAACAGCAGCAAGTCAAATACAGCAGAACATTTTGCTAACAATGCGCTGCTCCGAGTCAACAGATGCATTTAAAAACTTAAGACTTATCTCTTCAGACAGGCTTTTGGTTAATTTTGTACATTGATTTTAGAGTTTGTTATGTTTTACCTTTCTGTATAGTACTTCTGTGATTTTATGATTTTATTTTTCCTTTTGTAAAGCACTATGTGACTCTCATGTCTGTGAAATGTGCTATATAAATAAAACTTACTTACAGTAAAAACTCATTTCTTAAATATGCTGGTGAAGATGTTTTGCCAGAAATTTTGAATAAAGTAGATGCCATTTCCTGCATTCTTGTGTATTTTAACAAGTTGTTAAACATCTATGTTTACCTACATGTAAACTATTTTAGAGACATCTAACAAAATAAAGTCAGGTCCTGTGGACAGATTAAAAAATTGTTGAAATTATTATTGATCATGAATCAGGATATTTTAGAGACACCTCATTTAACTAGTTCATATAGACATCATCCTGTTTTTAAATTCACTCCTGTGAATTTATACACTGCATGTATAAAAATATTAACTTTACCCACACGTTGGAGGAGTTACTTCCGCTTCCCTCGCGCTCTGTCGCGCCATAGATATAATATACACATATATGTATGTATATACACATATATATATGTTTATTATATCTATGTGTCGCACTGCAGAGTTTTTTTTTTTTTTACAGAGTTCGCTGTTGTCTCCTCCCCCTGTCTATCCTGAGGTTGTGATTGGCCAAATGACGCGCTCCACCAAAGATGTTTTATTATCGTGAAGATGCATTACTCTTTCTTGAAATCCAGTCGGGGGAAATGCATTCTACTGTAATCTGCCACGGGTCTTTCAAGTGGAGAAGATGAAAATAAGTTCCGGAACGCACCTTACGCTTAAAAAAAGTCACGGTACTCTCAGGGTTAAATTTTAGAAGTGGCGGAACTGGGTACCGGTGAGTTCCGGCCCACTTAAAGCACTGTAAGCATGCCAAAAAAGTTGCCTACATGTTAAGAAGCATAACGTTCTGTTCAGGCCTTTCAAAATGATCCAAATTATTTTCTGAAACTGTCTAGTTGGCTGGATTTCCCACAAAGCGCCTTAACATTCAGATGGTACGCTCAATTAAATCATCAAGAAGCAGGTGTGTGTACTGAGAGGAACAAAAGTTTTTGTATTGTGGTAATGTCTCATAGTTTCCTCATGTGTCACATAACCTCACTGCACACACCCTGACCGGTGAGGATTGGTTCCAGGTGTGAACATCTTCATCTTCAGCGCTACTCCACCCCAATGTGGTCCAGGCATGCACGGTTGTGGTGTGCGCTCCTATTCTTGTGCACACACACACACACACACACACAAAGAAACAAAAACAAAAAAAATCACACAACTCTATATTATTTGTCAAGCAGAACATCCAGCACAAAGCCTTACATGATGAGATGGTTCAAAACACCCACTCAGCCTCAGTCAAGTGTTTGCTTTACAGATGTTTGCAGCGCAGTTAACCGTCTTTGTGCACGTTAAGTCAATACTCAGGAGCCTGGAGCTAATTATGACTGCTGTGACATGGGGATGGCTAAAAGAAATCAGTGTGGGCATTACAACTTAACAGTCCATTAAAGGCTTGTTAAAGAAGGGGTGGGGTTAGTTTGCAGTGTGGGATGTGGAAACTGCAAAGAAAACACATTTTCTGTTGCAGAGCTCAGTCTTGCACACTCATGCATGATTGAAACTCATAATGGGATATTATTTATTAATACTCTTAGTCGAAAACAGGGAGGAGTGGTGGCGCAGAGGTGAGAGAAGGTAGGCCAGTACCATGTTACAATAAGGCCCTCCTTATAGATGGCTAAAGAGTTTATAGATACGTTATTAATTCCTTTATACAAGTCAAAGTCAAGTCAAAGTCAACTTTATGTCAAAACTGCAATATGTACAGGACATACACAGGATTGAAATTGCATTTCTCTCAGTCCCTTGGTGCAACAGTAACCATTTAAACACTAAAACACTAAAAACACTAAAACATTTAATAAACATAAGCATGAAATAATAAAAGTGTAATACTGTCCTGAGTTTTTGCATAGTAGTTTTTGCATAGTAGTATAAAAGTATGAAAAGTTACACCAACACTAAAACACTAAACATTTAATAAACATAAGCATAAAATGAAATAATAAAAGTGTAATACTGTCCTGAGTTTTTTGCATAGTAGTATAAAAGTGTAAAAAGTATATCTATAAAATAAAATGAAGGTTCTGGCATTGACATTTGTAAAAGAGTGACAAAGCAGCATATGAAGTTAATGTACACAGTACGTGTAGCCTATATGTATGAGGTAGTTGATATTGGTATAGAGGTAAAGTGGCATATGCAATAAGGCTAGTAAAAAGAATATATATATCAGCAGTGTTATTGAGTAAGTGATCTAAGTACTTTATAAATAATTAATAATTGTTTATTATGCATTAATTAAGGGCGACATAGACAAAACTGATCATTTTTTGCCAAATAGTAAGAAAAATCTGTTCACCTATATTTCATCTGGAGTTGTTATATTAAACATTTCAGACTAAGTTACTACCTTGTTGTAACCTTGTAATATTGTACTTTATCACTGCATTACGTATAAGTTTCTGCAACTAATATTATATGCTAAAGAAATAGGTTTACAAATGTTTATTGTGCTTACAAGGTAGTAACTTAGTTTGAAATGTTTAATATAACGACTTTTGATGAAATATACTGTATAGGTGAACAGATTTGGCACACTACTGTATTTGGCAACAAACTGGTCAGTTTTATCTCTATGTCACCCTTAATTAATGCATAATAAACAATTATTAATTGTCAATTAATTAACAATAAAATGTTAACAGATAAAGTGTTTATAGATGAATTACCTGGTAATAATGCATCTATAAACTATTTTTTAGCCATCAATAAGGGGAGTCTTATTTTAAAGTGGTACCGGTGATCGGAAGATCGCTGGTTCAACGCCCGGTACCAACAACATCAAAATGTGGGTGAGATCGATGAAGCACCCACACCTGTCTCCACCCTCATTTGCTCCACTCTGGGCCCTTGAGCAAGGCCCTTAAGCCCCCTGATGTCTAGGGTGCTCCCCTGGGCACCCTAGACATCAGCTCTCTGCTCCACACAGAGTGCTGTGGTAGCACAGTGGTCTGTGGTTGCGTCAGGAAGAGCATCCGGCGTAAAAATAATTCCAAGTCTTTGTGTGACTTAGTGCACTGTGGTGACCCCTGAAGAAGGGCGCAGCCGAAAGACAAAAAAACAACTCTTAGTCATAAAACAATCTAACAATGGTTTTAAAGACACGTTTAAACAGTCAGTGAGTTTGGAGTCTCAGGCCTTGTACACACATAGCCGGATATCAGTAAAACCGAATATTGTATCATGCGGTTTGGCCTATCATCCACACCTGAACTCCGGTTGATGCAACTATAAACGAATAATAACAAAAACTCCGACCAAAGTGGAGATTTGAGAATTCTCCGCTTTCTGGTTATCGTGTGGACTTTCAGAACCGGAGATTTGCGCTGACGTCACGTCACTCCGTTGGGTAATGCTCTAAAAAAAGCGCTAAAATGTCAACATACCTGCTCTGACATGATTCCCAGTCGACATTTCCCTGCGTTTTATTAACTTTGTACTCCAACACGGTATTTAATAGTAGTTCAACCTCGCGGTCTGTCCACACAAACAAACCTCCAGGCGCCATGATTCAAAACTAACAGGAAGTTGTGGTTGCTTCGAAGGGTTGTGATTGGCTGATATACGTTTCACCTTTGCACTATACTGCCTCCTATGGGTTGGGCATATTCTTTACAACGCTCTGTGGTGAAAATCACCGGTTTCATGTAGACGATCATTTCCTCTATCCGAACATGTATGTACGGCAATATTTTTTTGCGCAGATATTCGTTTTTTCAAACACCAGGCTACGTGTGTACAAGGCCTCACTTTCAGTTGCCATTATGAACCTCCTGTTGACAGAAATGATTTGAAGTCTTTGCCAGTTCTCCCCACAAAATGTAACTGCCAGCCATCATAACTATAAAAAATAATTAAATTTGGGTGTTGTGTTACCGATAGCGCCTTTGCGTGTCCCTACAGTTTGAAGAACCAGAGCAACAAGCATATTAGTTGGAAACTTCTAGTAATTACTTGAGAACAATGTGCTTGTCGCGTCGTTGAAATGGTTTGCAGCTAATCTTCCCTCAGGGCAGAGAAAAGTGTTTAGAAATGGCTTATAGGAGTTAAGCAATCATTTTTCGGCGCTGTGCAAACAAACAAACCTCACACACCTCTTGTCATCCGGAGCCAGGATTGGGGGGAGAGCGGTTATGAAGGGATGATCTGTTGCACCAAATCCTCAAATCAGTGAAAACACCACATGGTTTCACCAGAAACTGAAAAGTAGCATCGAGACTAGAAATGTTTTAATTGCCAACTTGTTGTGTTGCAGCTGGTTTATTTTGCTTGAATGTGCTTGTCAGAACTCCTCCAATGTGGAAATTTATAAAATATTTTTCCACCAAACTTGCTGCAGCTAATTCGTAGATTACGTGAGGTTTAAAGCTGCCGTTGAATCCTGGAGATCCCCGGACAAAAACAAAGCTTACAGAAGATTTACCCATGTTGAAGTGTTATACTTACAGCTGTTGTAATAAGACCCGAATGTTCATCATTCACAAACCATGTGCTTGTGCACATTACAAAGCTTTAACATCTTTTATTATAAATTTGCACAGGGCTTCTGCAAGTTTCAGTGAGTAGACCTTTTAAAGACCATTATGATTTAAATTTAACACCAGCATAAACGACACAACAAAAAAAAAAAAAAAAAGAGTTGAAAAAAATGGAAGTAACAAGTGTCATTCAAATTTATTGTTAGGATAACAGTCAAAATCCTACGACAAAAAAAGTTTTCGGAGCAGAGAAACCTGATTTTTATTATTTTTTTCCCAAGGAAGTCTGAACGTCCTTTAACAAATTCCTTCCAACTGGTTTGTTGCATGATGAGAGTTTTAGTTTTATTATAGTGTAATAAACATAAAACAGAACTGAAACACAGAACAAATGAATGCCAGCGTGTATGGAAGAAGCAATGAATGAGCAAATTTTCAAATTTAAAATGTAACTAAATGTATTTTAAGATCTAAAATAGAAATGTTTGGGATACTTAAGACTTTTTAAGTCCTAAATTTGAGATACATCAATTTAAGACTTTGCAGAAACCTTAGTACCATTATTGACTGGTGGTGTTCATCATAAGTCACAGATACAGCTGTCTCTTGTTACAGTACGCTCACTCTCAAAGGTCTAAAGATCAGCTGAAGCCTCATTCTTTGAAAGAACACCATTTAGAACCGTGAGAACATTTTATTATATGCCATTTGCATCTTTTTTATCATTGTTGACCAAACACCATGGCCACCAATTCTAGAAAAGTATGTAAAGTCATATCTCTGTAACTTGAATATACAGTATTAAAACATAAATGTAAATTTAAAAACATTTAAATATGTGGATCTTGAATGTAAATTCATTTTATAGCACCACCTAAGAATTAAAAAAAAAGTGCAGAGACAGATAGAAGACAAGATTTTTCCTATGCAAATCCAGTTCACATGAATAGCCAACATTTATAAAATTATGAATTTGAAAATAGTTCACTTTCATTTTTGAATGTATTTTTTCAAATTGCATTGTGTGTGTGTGTGTAACTGTAAATGAGTACAGTATTAGTATATAGTTGGAGGTGAATGTCTCTGAGCTCTAAAATTTACCATTAGAATAATATTAATTGCGTTCTGCATTATTTTACATGTGTCTATATTTACATATGTATATATTTACATATGTATGTATGTTTTTTGTTTTGTTTTGTTTTTCTTTTCTTCTTCTCATAAACTCATAAGACTCGGAAAACCGGATGAATGTATAGTGTAACTATGGATTATTGGAGAAGGGGTAGGATTAAATATGTTTTACTTCTTCCTACCCCTTTTCAGACATGTTAAATGGGATTTATATGTGTGCATGTATATGGATATGTATACATAGATAGGTGTGTGCACATTGGATATATACTGTACTTATTTTACAGATTTATTTATTTTGTTCAGTCAAAGCAGATGCATTTATTGATATAAATTTATTTTACAAGAGGTTCTATATGTGCAGATGTGTGTGTGTGTGTGT
>JBBPBX010008625.1:32295-56966 GCA_038048925.1 Garcialebias charrua
TCATTCATTCATTCAACCTTTATTTATACAGGCTAGCCTCGTTGAGTCACGGGGACTCATTTACAAGAGGGACCTGTCTCACTCACACCAAACAACCATCCACTCTCACACTCACACCTAGGGTCAATTTAGAGTCACCAATCAGCCTAACAAGCATGTTTTTTGGTCTGTGGGAGGAAACCGGAGTACCCGGAGGAAACCCACGCATGCACGGGGAGAACATGCAAACTCCACCCAGAAAGGCCCCGGACCGGGATTTGAACCGGCAACCTTCTCGCTGAGAGGCAGCAGCTCTACCAGTTGTGCCACCGTGCTGCCCAAATACCGGGTTAGGGTTAGCATATACCGGGTTAGGGTTATAATACCGGCAATGCGAACCAAACTCTCGCACCACTTGTACAAGGACTGAACAGCACTTAACAACGGGCCTCCAATCCCATACTCACGGAGCACCCCCTACAGTGTACCCCGAGGAACACGGTCAAATGTCTTTTCCTAGTCCACAAAACACATGTGGACAGGATGGGCAAACTCCCATGACACCTCAAGGACCCTAGTGAGGGTAAAGAACTTGTCCAGTGTTCCACAGCCAGGACAGAACCCACATTGTTCCTCCTGGATCTGAGGTTCGACCAACTATCGGACTCGCTTCTCCAGTACCCCTGAATAAACCTTACCAGGGAGGCTGAGGAGAGTGATGCCCTGTAATTAAAGCACACCCTCCGGTCCACCTTTTTGAAGAGGGGAATCACCACCACCACGTCTGCCAATCCAGTGGCACTGCCCCCGATGTCCACGCAACGTTGCAAAGGTGTGTAAACCAAGACAACCCCACAACATCCAGAGCCTTAAGGAAATCAGGGAGAATCTCATCCACCCCTGGAGTCCTGCTGCCTCTGAGCTTTTTAACTACCTCGACGACCTCTGCCACGGTTATGGACAGACCAACCCCAAAGTCTCTTGACTCTGCTTACTCCATGGAAAATGTGCTGATGGGATTGAGAAGGTCGGAGAAGTATTCCTTCCACCTCCCGACGACATCACTGGTTGAGGTCAACAGCACCCCACCTTCACTGAACACAGTGTTAGTAAAGAGCTGCTTCTCCTCCTCAGCTGCCTGATGGTTTGCCAGAAGTTCCTCGGAGCCGATTGAGAGTCTCTATAAAAGGCTTCACTGAACTCCTCCCATATCTGAGCTTTTGCCTCAGGAACAGTCTAGGCTGTAGACCGCTTGGCCCTCCAGTACTCCTCAGCTCCCTCCGGAGTCCCACTGGCCAACAAGGCCAGATAGGATGATTCCTTCAGCTTTACAGCCTCCCTTACCCGTGGTGTCCACCACGAGTTTGAGGATGGCCATTGCAAGAAGCACAGTCAACCTTGTGGCCACAGCTCAAGGCAGCTACCTCAACAAGTAAGATGCGGAACATGGCCCACTCTGACTAAATGTCCCCCACCTCAGTTAGGATGTGGTTAAAGCTCTCCTGGCGGAGTGAGTTGAAGATCTCTCTGAAGGGTTCTTCTGCCAGGCAAACTATCAGTACACGTTTAGGTCTACCAGGTCTGTCCGACATCTTCCCCCGCCATCTGATCCAACTCACCAGGTGGTGATCAGTTGACAGTGTAGGTGTACAGGTACGGTCTGCGGTACAGAACCGTACGGTCCACCAGATGTAAGATGCGAGCAGGTGTTATCCTGACACAACTTATTTTAATTATTCACGGATTCTCTTCCTTTTCGGATTAAACAATCTCTGTTGTAACCTCCTCAACAGTTTGAATTTTCTCCTCCGATCCCACAATTCTACTTTCTACCTCATCCATCCCGGCATTAATCTTGGTCATCTCTTCTTCAATGTCCTCTTGCTGCTCTTGATTTCTTGGTGAAAACCTTTTATTTCTTGCAGTATCACGTCCAAGTCAGACATTTTCTCCTCTTCGGGTTAGCTTAGCTGCTACCCGGTTCATTCGATTTGCTGCACGCTTTAACAGGTTGTTTCTTAGTCAATATTTCAGCAGAAATCTACTGTGACTCCCTTCTTAAATTAACTCAATTAATTTGTTTATTTCTCGCTTAGTACGGGTGTATTTTAGCAATTTCTCAGGTTCTGTTGGGAGTGCTTCACTTACGCTGCCATCTTGTGGGTGGTCCGACTGGAAGTCTTGGTGACTTTTATACTGTGTACTTCGGTGACGTGCGGTGAGGTTTGTAATGTTCTTATTCTTAGTAAGAATAAAACATCGGGAAGAAGCCTCGTGCGTTAGCTTGATAACTTCTTTATTCAACTCTTCTTCTACTACATTCTGTACAGTATCTACATGCAGTAGCCTACAGCTCCCCTAGCGGTAGCTACAGTAATAACAGCTATCAGTACATCCCCTTTTCTGACAGGTTTTGAATAACTATTCAAACTCTTGCAACACTGTCAAACTCTGATAGTATTAACACTCCTGACCTTGAACATGTTATTTATAATACACAATTCTGTTTCTTATCAAGAATGTTATTATTAATATTATTATTTTTTATCTTAACCAGTATGACCAAACTACTGCACAAATTCTATTTTACATTTCAACAAGCAAACAACATCTTTAACAAATTATTCTTTTTTTTTCTTTTTACACAATAGTTCACAATTGTTCTATGAGCCTCTCTGGAGGTTTCCTAGGTCGGGAAGACCTTCTCAGTGTCTCTGTTGTTGGTGAAGGTGAAAGAGGTTCACTCTGGTGTTCATCTGATGTAACACTCTGTTGTTCAGATTCATCCTCTTCGACCTGATGGTTAGCATCTTGAACCTTTAACAGACTCCTCCGGTTTCTTCTGAACACTTGTCCATTTTCTGTCTCAACAGTAAACGAACTGGGTCCTACTTCATTTAGCACCGTTGCTTTTCTGTCCCAGAACTCAGGACCTGCAATCTTCACAACATCTCGTTCCTGAAGAGGTGCCAAACGTCTTGCCGTCTTGTCATAGTTCCTTTTCTGTCGGTACTTGAGTTTCATCCTTTTGTCCATAAGCTTGTTGTCACACTTATCATTCTCCTTTAAAATGTGTGGAAGTGTGGTACGAAGCTTGCGATTCATCAGTAGCTCAGCAGGTGATGACCCACACTCCAGTGGTGAAGCTCGATAGCTCAGTAGAGCTAGGTTAGGGTCAGTCTTACTGTCTCTGGCTTTTTTAAACAGTCTCTTCACTATTTGGACCCCCTTTTCGGCTTGTCCATTTGCTTGTGGATACAAGGAAGACGTGATGTGCTTAAATCCATATTGTTTTGCGAAGTCCCGAAACTCTTCACAGTCATATTGTGGACCATTGTCACTGATGACACACTGTGGAATCCCATGTCTTGAAAAGAATCCCTTCATGTGTGTGATTACTGACTTTGCTGATGTACTGGAAAGTTGTACCACTTCTGGATAATTAGAGTAGTAGTCAATCACCAGCAGAAAGTCCTTTCCGTCCAGATGAAATAAGTCAGTGCCTACCTTTTGCCACGGTGTAGTAGGTAGCTCTGCTAGCATCATTGGCTCTTTGGTTTGCTTGTAGTGATGTTTGAGGCATGTTTCACATTTTTGTATAATTTCTTCGATGTCCTTGTTAATACCCGGCCAGTAAACAGCATCCCTTGCTCTGCGTTTGCATTTTTCTACACCCAAGTGTCCCTCATGGATACGCTGAAGCATGTCCTTTCGCATGGACTGAGGAATGACAATCCTATTCTGTCTCAGCAGCAGTCCATTAGTCAAACACAAATCTTCACGAACAGGGTAAAACCCTGAGCAGACCCCTTTGGACCAACCATTTTGGATTTGGTGGGACACTTTTTGTAGCAGAGGATCTTTTGCTGTTTCCTGTACAATTTTCTGCAACATTACATCTGATGCAGGGAGTGTGGCAGTCACCATGTTTACATGTGTTTCTGCATCCTCAGATACAGAGATGCCCAGCTTGTCACTGCTTGGTGCTGGTGCTCGTGAGAGTGCATCTGCCAACACAATGTACTTTCCTGGCGTGTAAATTAGATCAAAGTCATAACGTTGCAAAAACATCATCATGCGCTGGATTCTTGGCGACATGTCGTTTAAATTCTTTTTTCTGATCGATATCTCCTCCCTGGGCTGCGACCTTACTGTGGTGGAGGGGTTTGAGTGTCCCAATGATCCTAGGAGCTATGCTGTCAGGGGCTTTATGCCCCTAGTAGGGTCACCCAAGGCAGACAGGTCCTAGGTGAGGGACGAGACAAAGCGCAGCCCACAAGACCCCTTATGATGAATAATATAAATGGAAACAATGTTCCCTCGCCCGGACGCGGGTCACCGGGGCCCCACTCTGGAGCCAGGCCCGGAGGAGGGGCACGTTGGCGAGCGCCTGGTGGCCGGGCTTTCACCCATGGAGCTCGGCCGGGCACAGCCCGAAGAGGAGACGTGGGTCCCCCTTCCCATAGGCTCACCACCTGTGGGAGGGGCCAAAGGGGTCGGGTGCATTGTGGAATGGGTGGTGGCCGAGGGCGGGGACCCTGGCGGTCTGATCCTCGGCTACAGAAGCTGGCCATTGGGACATGGAATGTCACCTCTCTGGTGGGGAAGGAGCCTGAGCTAGTGTGTGAGGTTGAGAGGTTCCGGCTAGAAATAGTCGGACTCACCTCAACGCATGGCTCTGGCTCTGGAACCAGTTTCCTTGAGAGGGGTTGGACACTCTTCCACTCTGGAGTTGCCCCTGGTGAGAGGCGCCGAGCAGGAGTGGGCATACTTGTTGCCCCCCATCTTGGTGCCTGTACGTTGGGGTTCACCCCGGTGAACGAGAGGGTAGCCTCCCTTCGCCTACGTGTGGGGGGACGGGCTCTGACTGTTGTTTGTGCCTATGCGCCGAACGGCAGCGCAGATTACCCACCCTTTTTGGAGTCCTTGGAGGGGGTATTGGAGGGTGCGCCTCCTGGGGACTCCCTTGTTCTGCTGGGGGACTTCAACGCTCACGTGGGCAATGACAGTGAGACCTGGAGGGGTGTGGTTGGGAGGAACGGCCCCCCTGATCTGAACCCGAGTGGTGTTCTGTTGTTGGACTTCTGTGCTCGTCATGGATTGTCCATAACGAACACCATGTTCAGGCATAAGGGTGTCCATATGTGCTCTTGGCACCAGGACACCCTAGGTCGTAGTTCAATGATCGACTTTGTTGTCGTCTCATCTGATCTGCGGCCGCATGTCCTGGACACTCGGGTGAAGAGAGGGGCGGAGCTGTCAACTGACCACTACCTGGTGGTGAGTTGGCTCCGATGGTGGGGGAGGATGCCGGTCAGACCTGGCAGACCCAAACGTATTGTGAGGGTCTGCTGGGAACGTCTGGCAGAGTCTCCCGTAAGACGGAGCTTTAACTCCCACCTCCGGGAGAGCTTTGAACACGTTCCGAGGGAGGCGGGGGACATTGAGCCCGAGTGGGCCATGTTTCGCGCCTCTATTGTCGAGGCAGCTTATCGGAGTTGTGGCCGCAAGGTTGTTGGTGCCTGTCGTGGTGGCAACCCTCGAACCCGGTGGTGGACACCGGCGGTGAGGGATGCTGTCAAGCTGAAGAAGGAGTCCTATTGGGCCTTTTTGGCCTGTGGGACCCCGGAAGCAGCAGATAGGTACCGGCAGTCCAAGCGGCATGCGGCTCGGGTGGTTGCTGAGGCAAAAACTCGGGCGTGGGAGGAGTTCGGAGAGGCCATGGAGAATGACTTCCGTACGGCTTCGAGGCGATTCTGGTCCACCATCCGGCGTCTCAGGGGGGGAAAGCGGTACGCGACCAACACCATTTATGGTGGGGATGGCGTGCTGTTGACCTCAACTCGGGATGTTGTGAGTCGGTGGGCGGAATACTTCGAAGACCTCCTCAATCCTACTGGCACGTCTTCCACTGAGGAAGCGGAGCCTGGGGACTTTGGGTCGGGCTCTCCAATCTCTGGTGCTGAGGTCGCCGAGGTGGTTAAAAAGCTCCGCGGTGGCAAGGCTCCGGGGGTGGATGAGATTCGTCCTGAGTTCCTTAGGGCTCTGGATGTTGTGGGGTTGTGTTGGCTTACGCGACTCTGCAATATCGCGTGGACATCGGGGGCAGTTCCCTTGGATTGGCAGACTGGGGTGGTGGTTCCCCTATTCAAAAAGGGGGACCGTAGGGTGTGTTCCAACTATAGAGGGATCACACTCTTAAGCCTCCCTGGTAAGGTCTATTCAGGGGTTCTGGAGAGGAGGGTCCGTCGGATAGTCGAACCTCGGATTCAGGAGGAGCAGTGTGGTTTTCGTCCTGGTCGTGGAACACTAGACCAGCTCTACACCCTCAACAGGGTCCTGGAGGGTGCGTGGGAGTTTGCCCAACCAGTTTACATGTGCTTTGTAGACTTGGAAAAGGCATTCGACCGCGTCCCTCGGGGGGTTCTGTGGGGGGTACTCCGGGAGTATGGGGTACCAGGCCCATTGATATGGGCTGTTAGGTCCCTGTACGACCGGTGTCAGAGCTTGGTCCGCATTGCCGGCAGTAAGTCAGGCTCGTTTCCGGTGAGAGTTGGACTCCGCCAAGGTTGCCCTTTGTCACCGATTCTGTTTATAACTTTTATGGACAGAATTTCTAGGCGCAGCCAAGGTGTTGAGAGGATCCGTTTTGGTGGCCTTAGAATCGCTTCTCTGTTTTTTGCAGATGATGTGGTCCTATTGGCTTCATCAGCTCGTGATCTACAGCTTTCGCTGGAGCGGTTTGCAGCTGAATGTGATGCGGCCGGGATGAGGATCAGTTCCTCCAAATCCGAGGCCATGGTCTTGAGCCGGAAAAGGGTAGCGTGCCCTCTCCGGGTCGGGGAGGAGGTCCTTACCCAAGTGGAGGAGTTTAAGTATCTCGGGATCTTGTTCACGAATGAGGGAAAACTGGAGCGTGAGATCGATAGGCGGATAGGTGCAGCGTCCGCAGTGAAGCGGGCGCTGTACCGGTCTGTCGTGGTGAAGAGAGAGCTGAGTCAAAAGGCAAAGCTCTCAATTTACCGATCGATCTACGTTCCCACCCTCATCTATGGTCATGAGCTTTGGGTTATGACCGAAAGAACAAGATCTCGGATACAAGCGGCTGAAATGAGTTTTCTCCGCAGGGTGGCTGGACTCTCCCTTAGAGATAGGGTGAGAAGCTCAGTCATCCGGGAGGGACTCGGAGTAGAGCCGCTGCTTCTCCACATCGAGAGGAGCCAGTTGAGGTGGCTCGGGCATCTGGTTAGGATGCCTCCTGGACGCCTCCCTGGTGAGGTGTTCCGGGCATGTCCCACCGGGAGGAGACCCAGAGGAAGACCCAGGATACGCTGGAGGGACTATGTTTCTCGGCTGGCCTGGGAACGCCTTGGGATTCCCCCAGAGGAGCTGCTCCAAGTGGCTGGGGAGAGGGAAGTCTGGGCCTCCCTACTTAGGCTGCTACCCCCGCGACCCGACCCCGGATAAGCGGAAGAAAATGGATGGATGGATGGATGGATATCAGTGGTTTGTGATCCGTCTCTGCAATAAACGTTGGTAGTCCATACACATAGCGTTGAAATTTTCCACAACCATACACTAGGCCCAATGTTTCTTTTTCAATTTGAGCGTAGCGCTGTTCAGTTTCAGTCATTGATCTGGATGCATATGCTACCGGTTGCCATTTATCTTCATTCATTTGGAGCAGCACAGCACCCAGTCCATCTTTTGATGCATCTGTTGAAATTTTTGTTGGTTTTGATGTATCAAAGAAGGTGAGTATTGTCTCTTTAGCTACAGTTTCCTTTAACATTTTCCATTCTTTTTCATGTCTGGCTGTCCACTCGAACACTCTTTTGTGTTGTAACAGCTCCCTGAGACATGCTGTCTTTAAGGAAAGATTAGGAATGAACTTACCCAGGAAGTTGATCATTCCCATGGCTCTTAAGACACCTTTTTTGTCAGTGGGTGCAGGCATGTTTAATATTGCTTGCACTTTGGACTGATCAGGTTCCACTCCATCACTTGTGACCTTGTCACCTAAGAAGGTCATCTCTGTGACTCCAAAAAGGCATTTGTCTCTATTTAGTTTCAGTCCACTCTTTTTTACTCTCCACAATAGCTTCTCCAGCCTGTCATCATGTTGTTGTTTTGTTTTACCCCAGACCACAAGGTCGTCTATGTAGACTCTGGTGCCTTCCAGTCCTTCTATTATGGTCTCCATTGCTCTGTGGAAAATTTCTGGTGCTGATTTTATGCCAAAAGGTAATCTTAAGAAACAATAATGCCCATATGGTGTGTTAAATGTAGTGTATCTTCTGCTTTCTGGGTCCAGCCTCAGCTGCCAAAAACCCTGTGAAGCGTCCAGCTTGCTAAAAAACTTAGCTCCTGTCATGTCACTCATTATTTCTTCTCTTTTTGGGATCTGATAATGCTCTCTTTTAATATTTTCATTAAGATCTTTGGGATCAAGACAGACTCTTAATGCACCTGTGTTCTTTTTCTTGACACATGTGATGGAGTTCACCCAGTCTGTAGGCTCCTCTACTGGTTCAATGACACCCATTTTTGTCATTCTTTCTAATTCTCTTTTTAAATCAGCCCTGAGTGGTGCAGGAACTCTCCTTGGTGCATGCACTACTGGAATAGCGTCATCTTTGAGCTGAATTTTGTAAGTATAGGGTAGTGTTCCCTGTCCCTCGAAGACTGAATGAAATTTATTTACAATGTCTGTGCTTCCTTCACGCTGCTGGTGGTGCTCCGGTCTTTTGTCTTGTGCAGATACTTCTATGTTGTCAGCATTAATCTGATAGATCCTCTTGACCAGTCCTAGGTCTTCAGATGTTTTGTCTCCTATGAGAGACTCATGCCCATTAGGCACAATGGTAAACAGCAGATTATGCTTTTTGCCTTTTACTGTCACATTCAGTCTGCAGCCACCTTTTGTTTGTATCGGTTGGTTGTTATAAGCCTTCAGAGGTGAGACTTTTTCTGACTGAATTTTAGGCTTTTCCTTTAATGTGTTGAAATCCCTTTCGCTGATTAAGTTAACTTTGGCCCCAGTGTCAATTTTGAATGTCACTATGGTCCCATTAACCAATAGTGGAGCAGTCCATTTGTCTTCTGCGACCACATTTACAGCTTTAACAGCGTCTGCTTTTGAAGACTGTGAGCTGACATCTTCATCTTGTGACACCATTTTGATGTAAAATGTTTCACTTAATGCACAGTCAGCTGTGTCTTCCTGCACTGTGTGGATTTCTTGTCCTCTCTTCTTGGAGAAACACATTTTAGCATAATGGTTTAGTCCTTTGCACGTTGCACATTTTTTACCAAAGGCAAATTCAAGTCTTTGTCTGTGTTTTTCACCACATCTTTTGCAACTGTAAATTTCTTCATTATTGTCTTTGCTTTTAATGTCATCATTTTTAAATTTGTTCCAAGGTTTTCTTTTCATCACTGCATTGACAGACTCATCTTCTTGATGTGCTGTTCTTTGTGCAGGCTCTTGAAAACAGATGGCATGCTGTCGTGCTAACTCGCTGGCTTGACATATTTTTATACAGTAGTACTGTCCAAAGTTAGCTCTGTTTCTCTTAATAATTTCTCTCTCAGTTTCTTCTCATTGGTGCCAAACACAATCTGATCTCTTATCATTGAGTCTCTGAGGTCACCAAAATTACAGGACTGAGCTTTAAGCTTGAGGTCTGTGAGGAAGGTATTGAATGACTCACCCGCTTGCTGTAGGCGTGAGCGAAAGACGTACCTCTCATAAGTTTCGTTTTTCTTTGACAAACAGTGTTCATCAAATTTCTTCACAACCTCTTCAAACTTATCTTTGTCCTCGGGTTGAGCAAACACGAACGTGTTGAAGACTTCTATCGCTTCTGTTCCGGCGACGGTGAGCAGTATGGCTATTTTCCTTTCATCTGCCCGCCTCTCCACTCCGACAGCCGCGAGGTACAGCATGAACTGCTGTTTAAAAGATCTCCAACCTACATCCACGTTTCCATTCAGTTTCAACGGACTTGACGGTTTTAATGCATCCATCATTGTGTTGCTTCTTGTTCGACGACTCCTGGTACCATGTAATATTCTTATTCTTAGTAAGAATAAAACATCGGGAAGAAGCCTCGTGCGTTAGCTTGATAACTTCTTTATTTAACTCTTCTTCTACTACGTTCTGTACAGTATCTACATGCAGTAGCCTACAGCTCCCCTAGCGGTAGCTACAGGAATAACAGCTATCAGTACAAGGTTCGTGGCTGGTGAGGCACTGACTTCATCACAATCAGATCTTATTTACATGAACCCTACAGAGTAGTTTATTCACCATTTGATTAGCAGCAATTAACGGGTTGTGTTTAAAATCTCATATCAGCAATCTTTACACATACAAACTGTAGCACACAAAAAAGCACATTTAATTTGGAGAAAAAAATTGTTTTAGTTTAGAAATGCTAATCAGGATCCAATCTGTCACTCCTTCTGCAGCAGAGGAGGAGGCGCAAGCAGAATCCCTGGGCTCACACTAGCCCCGCCTCCTCGATGAGGCAGGACAACTGCGTGCCTCACCCGGCACATTTTCGCAGCCGTTTTATAATAGCTCAGCACAAGAAACACGTTACACACACACATACAGTTTTTGACAAAAACACTAGACATTATATTCACCAGCTAAGCTATAGAAATGTATTTTATATAGCAAAAGTATTTGGACATTTTAATAGCAACATAAAAGGGGCAGGAATACGAGCTCACTGCAGCATGCAGCACAGTCAGCCGAGTGATTGCGCAATCTCTGGTGTGGCGGAGCTGCCTGGTACCTCTGCGCACGTCTCTTCTCAGTATTTGAACGATAAATAAGAAAAATTGGTGATTTTGAATGAAAAATAACTTAAAACTGGTTTAGTTTTAAGTAAAATAAGTTCGTAGTACAAATAAAAGGATAAATACAATTATACTTTTTTTTTTTCAATTTACTTTTTTTTTTCTCCCATCACAGGTAAGGCACGGCCTCACTTGCCTCCCCTGACCTCACATCACTGTACTTTTACTACGGTTATGTACTCACTATACTATGTACTTTTACTGAGGTCATGTACACAGTATTATCTGCACTTTTGCTAAGGTCATGTACAAATGTACTTGCTATACTGTGTTTTTTACTAAGGCCATGTACACACTGTACTGTGCAACTTGACTAAGGCCATGTACACATTGTACCGTTTACTTTTACTAAGGTCATTTACACATAATATTGTGTACTTTTACTGAGGCCATGTACACACTATACTGTGTACTTTTATTGAGGTCATATACACACTGTACTGTGTATTTTTTGTGTTTTGTGTTCATGTACACATAATTCTGTGGGGTACTGTTCACACTGTGAGGGCTGGTTGTGTGACGTCTAGTTGTAGAAATAATTTAAGTGAAAAGAAAATTCTGTTTTTATCCATGGATAAACTCTCTGTGCATCCTCATGTTTGAGTCCAGTGAAACCAGAACACAACCTCGTCTCAGAGACTGGGTTATTAAGAAGATATCCATCCATCCATCAGTTATCTTCCTCTTGTTCTGAAGTCAGGTCTCGGGGGGAGCAGCTCGAGCAGGAGATCCAGACATCTCTTTCCACAGACATCTCTTTCCACAGACATCTCTTTCCACAGACATCTCTTTCCACAGACATCTCTTTCCACAGACATCTCTTCCACAGACATCTCTTCCACAGACATCTCTTTCCACAGACATCTCTTTCCACAGACATCTCTTTCCACAGACATCTCTTTCCACAGACATCTCTTTCCACAGACATCTCTTTCCACAGAAATCTCTTTCCACAGACATCTCTTCCACAGACATCTCTTCCACAGACATCTCTTTCCACAGACATCAATCAATCAATCAATCTTTATTTATAGAGCCCTTTTCAGCAGCCAGAAGGTGCACAAAGTGCTGAACAATACAGAAATAAAACAAACAATCAAAAATAACAATAAAAAACAGCCAGTTAAAAATTAAAAACAATTAAGACCTAACAACAATTAAGACCTAACAAGAATGTCAAAGAACTACTGTACTAGGTATTAAAAGCCTGCCTGAATAAAAAGGTTTTAAGATTAGATTTAAAAGACTCCATATGAGTGATGGAGCGCAAGTCCAGAGGTAGCTTATTCCAGAGACTGGGTGCAACGACAGAAAAGGCCCGGTCACCCCAACGTTTGTAGTTGGACTTTGGGATGGACAGGAGAAATGTATTAGATGATCTCAGTGTTCTCCTATATTCACGGACAGTTACGAGATCAGTCAAATATAGTGGGGCAAGACCATTGAGTGCTTTAAAAGTGAATAATAAAATTTTGAATTTAATTCTAAAATCAATTGGAAGCCAATGGAGAGAAAATAAAACAGGGGTAATGTGTTCACGTCTGGAAGTGTTGGTTAAAAGTCTAGCTGCAGCATTTTGGACCAATTGAAGGCGTCTAATGGAGGATTGGGAGATTCCCGCATACAGGGAATTACAGTAGTCAAGTCTTGAGGTGATAAAAGCATGAATGGCCTTTTCTAAATCAAAACGATTTAAAAAAGGTTTAACTTTGTATAAAAGACGTAATTGATAAAAACAGGCCTTGACTACAGACGCTATGTGTTTATCAAATTTTAAGTCCTTGTCAAATGTCACCCCCAAGTTTTTAACTGTTGGTCTGCATTTGGAAGTTAGAGCACCAAAGTTACAGGGAGCATCATCACCGAAGAAGATGCATTCTGTCTTTCCTTCGTTTAAAAACAAAAAATTACGGTGAAGCCACTGTTTAATGTCGTTAATACAATCAGAGTAGGGAGTGAGAAGATTACTGACATCCGCTCATTCTCAATCAGTTCATCTGGACAGTTTCTTTTTAGCAGAAACGTTTCACCCTCACTCCAGCGGATTTGATACCTGGACTATTGAGAATTAACTTTCTTGTCTTGAACCACTTTGGACATGTCTGCCTGCCTGGGAGGAGTCGACGAGGGACACGCCCCCAGAAACCATCTTGGCTACAGCAAACTGGTTGGTCCACATAAGTTGCTTACTTGGTGGGTTAACTTCAGTGTGCTTTGGACTACTCTGACTGAGGAAGCCCTCTGGAGTGAGGGTGAAACGTTTCTGCTAAAAAGAAACTGTCCAGATGAACTGATTGAGAATGAGCGGATTTGATACCTGGACTATTGAGAATTAACTTTCTTGTCATTACTGACATCTCTTCCACAGACATCTCTTTCACAGACATCTCTTTCCACTGACATCTCTTTCCACAGACATCTCTTTCCACAGACATCTCTTTCCACAGACGTCTCTTTCCACAGACGTCTCTTTCCACAGACGTCTCTTTCCACAGACGTCTCTTTCCACAGACGTCTCTTTCCACAGACGTCTCTTTCCACAGACGTCTCTTTCCACAGACGTCTCTTCCACAGACGTCTCTTCCACAGACGTCTCTTTCCACTGACGTCTCTTTCCACTGACGTCTCTTTCCACAGACGTCTCTTTCCACAGACGTCTCTTCCACAGACGTCTCTTCCACAGACGTCTCTTTCCACAGACGTCTCTTTCCACAGGCATCTCTTTCACAGGCATCTCTTTCACAGGCATCTCTTTCCACAGGCATCTCTTTCCACAGACATCTCTTTCCACAGACATCTCTTTCCACAGACATCTCTTTCCACAGACATCTCTTTCCACAGACATCTCTTTCCACAGACATCTCTTTCCACAGACATCTCTTCCACAGACATCTCTTCCACAGACATCTCTTTCCACAGACATCTCTTTCCACAGACATCTCTTTCCACAGACATCTCTTTCCACAGACATCTCTTCCACAGACATCTCTTTCCACAGACATCTCTTTCCACAGACATCTCTTTCCACAGACATCTCTTCCACAGACATCTCTTCCACAGACATCTCTTTCCACAGACATCTCTTTCCACAGACATCTCTTCCACAGACATCTCTTTCCACAGACATCTCTTTCCACAGACATCTCTTTCCACAGACATCTCTTCCACAGACATCTCTTCCACAGACATCTCTTTCCACAGACATCTCTTTCCACAGACATCTCTTCCACAGACATCTCTTTCCACAGACATCTCTTTCCACAGACATCTCTTTCCACAGACATCTCTTTCCACAGACATCTCTTCCACAGACATCTCTTCCACAGACATCTCTTTCCACAGGCATCTCTTCCACAGGCATCTCTTCCACAGGCATCTCTTTCCACAGGCATCTCTTTCCACAGACATCTCTTCCACAGACATCTCTTTCCACAGACATCTCTTTCCACAGACATCTCTTTCCACAGACATCTCTTCCACAGACATCTCTTCCACAGACATCTCTTCCACAGACATCTCTTCCACAGACATCTCTTCCACAGACATCTCTTCCACAGACATCTTTCCACAGACATCTCTTTCCACAGACATCTCTTTCCACAGACATCTCTTTCCACAGACATCTCTTTCCACAGACATCTCTTTCCACAGACATCTCTTTCCACAGACATCTCTTCCACAGACATCTCTTTCCACAGACATCTCTTTCCACAGACATCTCTTTCCACAGGCATCTCTTCCACAGGCATCTCTTCCACAGCATCTCTTCCACAGACATCTCTTCCACAGACATCTCTTCCACAGACATCTCTTCCACAGACATCTCTTTCCACAGACATCTCTTTCCACAGACATCTCTTTCCACAGACATCTCTTCCACAGACATCTCTTCCACAGACATCTCTTTCCACAGACATCTCTTTCCACAGACATCTCTTCCACAGGCATCTCTTCCACAGGCATCTCTTCCACAGGCATCTCTTTCCACAGACATCTCTTTCCACAGACATCTCTTCCACTGATATAATAATAATAATAATTAATTCAATTTATAACGCACTTTTCATTACTGAAAATCTCAAAGTGCTACACATATATTGAATGCTACACACATTCATAAACCGGTGGCGGCAGACTACCATGCAAGGTGCTTTCCAGTCCTACCGGGAGCAACTCAGGGTTAAGTGTCTTGCCCAAGGACACAACGACACATGGTGCGGGTCCCGGGAGTCGAACCGCCAACTTTCCGATCGGGAGACGACTGCCATTACCACTACACCACGGCCGCCCCATCTCTTCCACAGACATCTCTTCCACAGACATCTCTTCCACAGACATCTCTTCCACAGACATCTCTTCCACAGACATCTCTTCCACAGACATCTCTTCCACAGACATCTCTTCCATAGACATCTCTTCCAGCTCTTCTGGGAGGACTCCAAGGTGTTCCCAGGCCTACTGAGAGACGTAACCTCTCCAGCATGTCTTGGCTCTTCTCCCTAGTCTCCTCCCATTCGGACATGCTCAAAGCATCCTTGCATCCTTGGATGCTTCTGAGATTCCAACAGGAGGTTGGCTTGAAAACACAGCAGTGAAGACTACCTACGGGACAGATATGATATGCAGGCCATAGACTGAAGAAGTCCTCTGGATTGGGGATGAAACATTTCTCACTTAAACTGGTCCAGGTGACACAATTTAACCTTTTTATTATCTAGCTGGATGATAGAGCTTACAAGCCCTTTTCTGAAGCATTTAAAAGCTTTACATTAGAAACCTTCACGTAAACTAATCAGACTCCTGCTGAGTCCGACAGCTGCAGAACAAGGAGGTCCATTTGTTCAGACATCCTCTGAGGACACAAACATCACAAAGCTGCTTTCTGAAAACACTTTATTGGTTTTACAGTTTAACTGTAAACTCATCAGCTTTCCATCATCCTGGGGGATACTGCGGACTGCACAAAACCAGAACTCCTTCTTCTGAAACCATCAGTCCCTTCAGTTGTTTTTCTCAGTGAGTCTCTTTGAGTCTTCAGTCCTATGAGACAGAACGTTCTGATCCCCTCTTGTCTCTTCTGTGTCTGGTCCAGAACCACTGGGACCTGTCTATGTCAAAACCTAGACAAACTAGACCATTTTTCTGTCCTAATGGCCCATAAAGAAGATTTTTACCCTCCTGTTGGTTTATTCACAGGCATCAAGTCCGCTCCAGGTCTTTGTATTTCTTACGGAGGACAGAGACATGGTCTTTGAAGAGGACAGGGTCCATGCGGAACTGAGAGTGGACCAGAGGCATGTAACCAAACCACCTGGCAAAGGTGTTGATGCACTCCTGCCTCTGAAAGAAGTGTTCTGGGTTGGCCCAGGGTGCGCTCTTTGTGACCTGGCAAGACAGAACACACTCAGTCAGCCTCCTATCCTCAAAAATGGGTCCTAGAAATCATAGTTGTGTGTGTGTGTGTGTGTGTGTGTGCGTGTGTGTGTTAAACGTACTTGTGGGGCTGGTATCTCCTTGTGCTGCTTTCTTTGAGCCACTTTCACTGGCGGCAGGTGAGTTACAGCAGAGACCAGGAAGTTCATTAGGATGTCCTCACAGTTGGACGTGCGGTCCACGAGCGCCCGTAAAGACTGAGGCAGGTAGTGGGAGAACAGGTAGTGGTAGTACCTGAGGGGCAGAGGACAGAAACATCACTTTCCTAATTAAAGCTGAGGTTGACATGATTTCAGGTGATGTCAGCTACCGCTTGTCTTGTAAGGATATTTTGACCCGACTGTTGGCGCAGTGCTCAACTTCCTGCCTGTTTTAAGGTCATTGTTCAAAACCATGTGTCCACAAGATGAAGTCAGAGAATGTCCACCAGCAACTGTAACTGAAGGATTATTGAGCGTGGACTTTGTTGTAACTGAAGGCATTTCTCTTCAACTGATTCAGAGTGCGTGGCGTTCACAAGTTACTACGACTGCAAGAGATGTCAGTCTGTGTTGTTGGACTGAGCTGCAGACTGATGGGATGCCTCAACACTGAAGCTTACAGAAAACTACTCACATGGATCAGAACCTTCTGTTTGGGCCTCACTACCCAATGGAACGCAAACTTTCAGTCATCAGGGGCCTCATGTATCAACCGTGCGTGCGCACAAAAACATTGCGCACGTCACTTTCCACGCAAAACCCCGTATGTAACAAAAATGAAATGAACGTGAATATCTGCGCATCCAAGTACATTTCCACGCCAGCTCCCCTGCTGGCGTACGCACGTTTCTGTGGTTCTTGTTCCTTTGGCGACACTTACAGGTGATTCAGAGAAACTGAAGCCCCACAGTCTGTGGTTGACTTTAAGAGCGGCTTGAAGACCTTTCTTTTCAACCGAGCATACTCTACTCCTCATGATTCTACTTTTGATCATAGCTGATACTGTTGTTGATTTTAATTGTTTTATTATTTGTTTTATTGACATTTAATTCTGTTGCACCTTGTAGCACTTTGAGATTTCCATTAATGAAAAGTGCGTTATAAATTGAATTCATTATTATTATTATTATTATTATTATTATTATTATTATTATTATTATTATTATTATTATTATTATTATTATTATTATTATTAACTGTTCATGATGTGAAAATGATTAATATTCCCTCCAAACACACGATTAACAAGTATTACATCCACATGACGCAGTGAAATAAAGGACGCGCAAAGTTGTGCCAAAAATAAATTTAACAGGAACGGATTCATTCAGCCTTACTGGAGAATATAATAAATAGTGTAACACGCAGAGCATTTATTTAGAAACAGATATAATTTTCTGATCTAGGATATGGCTTATCAGCCGTTTTCAGAAATAATCATTTTTCAGTTTGGCACTGCTGCTGCGCTCTGGGGAGCCGTGCATCACGCGTGCATACAGAAGCAGCGGTCAAACTGTTCCACAGAGGGAGCTGCAGGTCGATCGGGACTGTGCAGTCCAGTCCACACAAAGCCGGATCATGTCCAATGGAATGTCTCATCCATATGATTCCAAAGGCTGAGTGGTCGCGCTTGGAGCGCGCCGCGCGCACCCTCGCCGGTGTTGACACGGCAGCTGGAGGTGTTTCATTATCTGCGTTTATTGTAGATTTCTCCAAAATGACACGTGAAAGTACACCATATATAACTTGTAGGAGAGCAAAAGCTTCACAGACAAACAGATGCGCACAGGGCTGCGGGGCGCGCAGCGGTTGGAGACTCCAACATCACGTGATGTCATGAAAAGTCTCCACCAAGACGCACAGACTCGTTTCTTCATATCATCTACATAAACAAAGATCTATGTTCTAGCAAACATCCAAGTAAGTTCCTCTGTGTTTACAGTAATAATGGTAATAAACTCGTGCGCAAAGTTAATATTTCCACACAGAATGAATGAATGAGCCGGTTCGCGCACCACAGCAGGGTGCGCGCGCACACAAATACCGACACACAATCACTCGTTCTTTGCATGATGAACACATTTTATTACTATTCTTACTTAGGATGTTTGTCCTCACTCATATTATATTAAATTCATTATTTTCCCGAATCTAGAAATCATTTCTGATCGCGCAGGGATCAAACAAACATGTCCTTCACACATGCAGGAAGTAATTTGCATCTGTTTAACATATGTAAATGAAGGCGTGTCAGGGGAGGTGTCTCACGTGCGCTCAGTTCCACGTCAATTGTGATGTACAAAAGGAATGTGCGTGGATTCAGGTGTACGCTCAGTTTGATACATCCGGATTCTTTTGTGCGTGCACACTTTTCTAGGTTTGACCGTACGTCACATTTCAGTGAGGAATCCACGCAAGTCTTTGATACATGAGGCCCCAGAACTTTACATCAGAAGGTCGAACGTCCCCGCAAAGACAGAAGGAACAGAACCACATGAAATAAGTTCTCCAAACCTGTGGAGATCCTAACTGGACCTTCAATCAACAAACACCCTGGTCCATTTAAAACCCAACAGGATCCTCAGAGGCGGGTCCATCCTGGGGACAGAACCCCCAAACCCAGACTGAGCAGTGTCTGCAGGGATGTTCAGGCCTTCTTGTTGGAAAAACTAAACGACATCTCCACACCAGAGAGTCTCAAAGATCCACCTACACTTCAAGGACAAGGGACACTCTGCAGAGGACCAACAGGTCCAGATGTTAGACGAAGAGGACAGATTGCTTGAGAGGGGGTGAAGGAAGACATTTACATCTAACGGGAAAAAAACATGAAACAAAGGAGATCTCAGAGTTCATCTTTCTAAAAAAGCTAAAGAGCAGCATTAGACCTGATCCGAGGTCAGCTCCAGACCTCCATGCATGAGACCCAAACATCTCTCTGAACTATACAAAAACGTTTCAGGAAACAACACAGTACAACAACTGCTTCACTAAAGGTTCTGAATGACGTTGTTGAAGCATTGGATGCTAATGATTATTGTGCTGCACTTTTCTTAGACCTGTCTAAAGCTTTTGACTCTGTGGATCATAACATCCTGTGTCATAAGCTCTCAGAAATTGGTTTCTCAGATCACACCATTGGTTGGTTCTCTATCTTTCAGATCGGAGAAAATGTGTTCAACATAACGGTACTTCTTCCAGTTATCTGTCAGTAATGGTGTACCACAAGGCTCATTCTTAGGACACACACTCTTTACAATCTACATAGGTAAAGACATGGTGTTCCTATTGAGTTTGCCGATTCCTATAAATATTTGGGTATCTTGGTCGACTCAAATCTCTCCTTTAAGCTTCACGTGGAAAACCTAGTAAGGAAACTGAAAGTTAAACTGGGTTTCTTTTTCAGAAATAGATCCTGGCTAACTGAATGCTAGGAAATGCCTTGTAACTACAACATTTCTTCCCTCCATTGACTACGGTGACATTATCTACATGAATGCTCCTACAAGCACTCTGCGGATGTTGGATGCTGTCTATCATGATGCATTAAGATTCATAACTGGCTGCAATTACCGTACCTATCACTGCACCCAGTATTCACTGGTTAACTGGACATCATTAACTTCACACAGACTCTTCCACTGGTACATTTTCATCTTTAAATCACTTCTTGGTCTGCTGCCTTCATACATCTCCTCCTACATGTCCCTGCGCTGCTCCTGTTTCCTGAAATATCATGCAAAAAGACCTGAAGCTCTCGACCTTGACCTCTCTAAGTTACTTTAAAACTTGTTAAGTTCCTGGCAAAAACTAATGCAGACATGTTCTTGTTTTTATTTTCTAAACCGCCTTGCAATCTAGCTGCTCTTTGCTACTATTCCTCTTGATTGTCCTTTTGGTTGATATTTTATTTTGATTGTTTTGATTTGTAAAAAAAATAAAAGAGAAACTTACATTTGTATCGTACATTCAGTATGCCTATTTTTTGACTGTCTATTGTTGTCGTGGTTATTCACTGTTGTCATCATTCTTTGTTAAGAAATCAGGTCTCTCTTATAAATGAGTCCCAATGCTCAATTAGATAAAAGTTGAATGAAAAAAAGAGCCTAACGAGTTATAATAATAATAATAATAATGAATTCAATTTATAACGCACTTTTCATTAATGAACATCTCAAAGTGCTAAAGTTGTCACTGTGAGGGCGAGTAGTTCCATTCTGACCTGCAGCTGATCTAACCAGGCCTCATGTTCTATCTAGAAGTCTGTGAGCCTCACACACTGCAGACATGTTACACCTGATGAAGAGAAACATCTTCACAGAAGTCCATTTGTTTTTGAAATTTTCATTCATTCAACCTTTATTTAGGCAGGTTAATCCCATTGAGCCTCAAGGACTCATTTACAAGAGAGACCTGTTTTCAACAAAGAATGATGACAACAACAGACAATCATAAGAGAGACATCCATCCATCCATTGTCTTCCGCTTATCTGGGGTCGGGTCGCGGGGGTAGCAGCCTAAGTAAGGAGAACCAGACTTCCCTCTCCCCAGCAACTTGGAGCAGCTCCTCTGGGGGAATCCCAAGGCGTTCCCAGGCCAGCCGAGAAACATAGTCCCTCCAGCGTGTCCTGGGTCTTCCTCTGGGTCTCCTCCCGGTGGGACATGCCCGGAACACCTCACCAGGGAGGCGTCCAGGAGGCATCCTAACCAGATGCCCGAGCCACCTCAACTGGCTCCTCTCGATGTGGAGAAGCAGCGGCTCTACTCCGAGTCCCTCCCGGATGACTGAGCTTCTCACCCTATCTCTAAGGGAGAGTCCAGACACCCTGCGGAGAAAACTCATTTCAGCCGCTTGTATCCGAGATCTCGTTCTTTCGGTCACAACCCAAAGCTCATGACCATAGATGAGGGTGGGAACGTAGATCGATCGGTAAATTGAGAGCTTTGCCTTTCGACTCAGCTCTCTCTTCACCACGACAGACCGGTACAGCGCCCGCTTCACTGCGGACGCTGCACCTATCCGCCTATCGATCTCACGCTCCAGTTTTCCCTCATTCGTGAACAAGACCCGAGATACTTAAACTCCTCCACTTGGGGCAGGACCTCCTCCCCGACCCGGAGAGGGCATGCTACCCTTTTCCGGCTCAAGACCATGGCCTCGGATTTGGAGGAACTGATCCTCATCCTGATCTGATGAAGCCAATAGGACCACATCATCTGTAAAAAACAGAGCAGTGATTCTAAGGTCACCAAAACGGATCCTCTCAACACCTTGGCTGCGCCTAGAAATTCTGTCCATAAAAGTTATGAACAGAATCGGTGACAAAGGGCAACCTTGGCGGAGTCCAACTCTCAACGGAAACGAGCCTGACTTACTGCCGGCAATGCGGACCAAGCTCTGACACAGGTCGTACAGGGACCTAAAAGCCCATATCAAAGGGACTGGTATCAAAGGGACTGGTATCAAAGGGACTTTGACTTTGACTGAATCCGAGGTTCGACTATCCGATGGGCCCTCCTCTCCAGAACCCCTGAATAGACCTTACCAGGGAGGCTTAAGAGTGTGATCCCCCTGTAGTTGGAACACACTCTACAGTACCCCAAAGCGCTGTGGGGCCCCTCATAGGGGGCTGGAAAGTGCTATATAAATAAGCTCCATTTACCATTTACCATTTACCCCTGTTTGAATAGGGGAACCACCACCCCAGTCTGCCAATCCAGGGGAACCACCCCCGATGTCCACGCAATATTGCAGAGTCGTGTAAGCCAACACAACCCCACAACATCCAGAGCCCTAAGGAACTCCGGGCGAATCTCATCCACCCCTGGAGCCCTGCCACCGCGGAGCTTTTTAACCACCTCGGTGACCTCAGCACAGAGATTGGAGAGCCCGACCCAAAGTCCCCAGGCTCCGCTTCCTCAGTGGAAGACATGCCAGTAGGATTGAGGAGGTCTTCGAAGTATTCCGCCCACCGACTCACAACATCCCGAGTTGAGGTCAACAGCACGCCACCCCTACTATAAATGGTGTTGGTGGCGTACCGCTTCCCCCCCCTGAGACGCCGGATGGTGGACCAGAATCGCCTCAAAGCCGTACGGAAGTCATTCTCCATGGCCTCTCCGAACTCCTCCCACGCCCGAGTTTTTGCCTCAGCAACCACCCGAGCCGCATGCCGCTTGGACTGCCGGTACCTATCAGCTGCTTCCGGGGTCCCACAGGCCAAAAAGGCCCAATAGGACTCCTTCTTCAGCCTGACAGCATCCCTCACCGCCGGTGTCCACCACCGGGTTCGAGGGTTGCCACCACGACAGGCACCAACAACCTTGCGGCCACAACTCTGATAAGCTGCCTCGACAATAGAGGCGCGGAACATGGCCCACTCTGACTCAATGTCCCCCGACTCCCTCGAAACGTGTTCAAAGCTCTCCCGGAGGTGGGAGTTAAAGCTCCGTCTTACGGGAGACTCTGCCAGACTTTCCCAGCAGACCCTCACAATACGTTTGGGTCTGCCAGGTCCGACCGGCATCCTCCTCCATCATCGGAGCCGACTCACCACCAGGTAGTGGTCAGTTGACAGCTCCGCCGCTCTCTTCACTCGAGTGTCCAAGACATGCGGCCGCAGATCAGATGAGACGAAAACAAAGTCGATCATCGAACTGCGACCTAGGGTGTCCTGGTGCCAAGAGCACATATGGACACCCTTATGCCTGAACATGGTGTTCGTTATGGACAATCCATGACGAGCACAGAAGTCCAATAACAGAACACCACTCGGGTTCAGATCAGGGGGGCCGTTCCTCCCAACCACACCCCTCCAGGTCTCACTGTCATTGCCCACGTGAGCGTTGAAGTCCCCCAGTAGAACAAGGGAGTCCCCAGGAGGCGCACTCTCCAATACCCCCTCCAAGGACTCCAAAAAGGGTGGGTAATCTGCGCTGCCGTTTGGCGCATAGGCACAAACAACAGTCAGAGCCCGTCCCCCCACACGTAGGCGAAGGGAGGCTACCCTCTCGTTCACCGGGGTGAACCCCAACGTACAGGCACCAAGATGGGGGGCAACAAGTATGCCCACTCCTGCTCGGCGCCTCTCACCAGGGGCAACTCCAGAGTGGAAGAGTGTCCAACCCCTCTCAAGGAAACTGGTTCCAGAGCCAGAGCCATGCGTTGAGGTGAGTCCGACTATTTCTAGCCGGAACCTCTCAACCTCACACACTAGCTCAGGCTCCTTCCCCACCAGAGAGGTGACATTCCATGTCCCAATGGCCAGCTTCTGTAGCCGAGGATCAGACCGCCAGGGTCCCCGCCCTCTGCCACCACCCATCCCACATTGCACCCAACCTCTTTGGCCCCTCCCACAGGTAGTGAGCCCATGGGAAGGGGGACCCACGTCTCCTTCCTCGGGCTGTGCTCGGCCGAGCTCCATGGGTAAAAGCCCAACCACCAGGCACTCGCCAGCGTGCCTTACCTCTGGGCCTGGCTCCAAAGTGGGTCCCCGGTGACCCACGTCCGGGCGAGGTCTTTAGACTGCACTTTGTCTGGTCCCTCACCTAGGACCTGTCTGCCTTGGGTGACCCTACTAGGGGCATGAAGCCCCTGACAGCATAGCTTCTAGGATCATTGGGACACTCAAACCCCTCCACCACGGTAAGGAGGCAGCCCAGGGAGGAGCAGCAAATTCTAATAAAGTTTTATTTATATATCAAGTGGAGCATAAAGGCCAGCCATGATGCTCTGCTTGTGAATGTAAATCTGTTGGTTATCACCTGTTGGTTGAGATTTTCATTAATGAAAAGTGCGTTATAAATTGAATTCATTATTATTATTATTATTATTATTATTATTATCACCTCGACACTCAGACAATAATTCTGAGTGCCACAATGCCAAACAGGACAGGAGGGGAAAAAAACCAGGTTCCAGAAACTTTTCAAGCATCGTTTTAGCGGACTTGTTAAATATAATGCCTTATTAAATGATCACATGATTCCGACAGCTTCAAGAAAAAATTTTTTGGGTGGGGGTGGGGGGTGTTGTTCTTCCACCCACAGAAATCTTGGGGTATTTTATATCTTTATTCCTCTAACAGCAAGTCTGGTTAGAATGTTGATCCATCTGCAGTTTGGATTCAGCTTCAGAAAAACCCAACTTATATGGAAAAATCTAAAAACTGTTTTCTTTGCCTGTGAAGCAAAATGTTGCAGGGTTCATGTTGGATTGGACCTGAAGGAACCCAAACATCTTTTGACACATGCTGAATGTTTTATGTCTCATAAATGCTTTTTTTTCCAACTAGGTTCTAGTTGTTGGTTCCATTCCTACTTCATTTTCTTTGGTATCCTTTGTGCTTTTTGGATAAACTGTGGTTTGATGTTCTGGTGCAGCTGGACCTATGATCATAGACGTAAATC
>JBBPBX010008626.1:9617-49916 GCA_038048925.1 Garcialebias charrua
TAACTGAACACATAGGAACCTGTAAAGTTTGCTTACAATACAACATTCGACCTGCTGTAAAACCAGAACAAGGGATATTTCCCTTCCTGTTCAGACCAGGACAGGAAGTGATTATAGATTACACAGACATGATTGAAACCATTAAGGGATACAGATATGTGTTGATGTGTGTCGACGCCCTCACAGGATGGCCTGAAGCCATACCTGCAAGAAAAGAAGACAGTAAAACAGTCATAAAGTTCCTGATAAACCATTACATTCCTAGACATGGGTTTCCCGAAAAGATCAGATCTGATAATGGTACACATTTTAAAAACGCAGACCTGCAGGCTGTGGAAAAAATGTTAGGATTAAAGCATGCCTTCGGGACCGTGTACCATCCCCAGTCACAAGGCAAGGTCGAAAGGATGAATCAGAACATAAAACAAAAATTGAGCAAAATCTGTGCACAGACCAAATTAAACTGGGTTGACGCTCTGCCAATTGCATTAATGATTGTAAGAACTTCTGTTAATAATGGTACTGGTTTCTCTCCCTATGAGCTAACTACAGGTCGACCTTTCCCTGGACCGAATGCTTGTTCTCTGCCCAACGAGGGGGACCGAAAGATGGACCATAAGGTATACTTTGATGAGTTAAAAGCTTTGGTAACCAACTTTACTCAGCAGGTACACGAGAAAAAGGGTCCACCAGGGGACCCTGACCTACCCACAGCCGAGTGGGTGCTACTGAGGGTCGTTAAGAGAAAGTGGGCGGAGCCTCGCTGGATAGGTCCTTTCCAGGTGACCGAGAGAACCTCACATGCGGTCAGGCTGAGAGGAAAGGGGGAGATCTGGTACCATTGGAGTCAGTGTGCTCCAGTCCGTGAACCAGGAAGGAGCTAAGAGGATCGAGCGGGACAACAAGAAGAGCTCGCATTCGAACTCTTGTGCCTTTGTAGACCAAAGTAGCCGAGTAAAGTTGCGTGCGGGCCCAGAAGGACTCTGTTTTATGGGGCCACTCGGTGCTAGGAATATCCACACATAGAACAGACACCTAGAACGATAAAAACATTACAAATGTAGAACCACTAGACTGAGGAACAGCTTCTACCCTGAGGCTGTTAGACTCATGAATAAATAAAAATAAAATAAAAAATAAACACTGCAAAATATCACATTGTGCTGATGCTGATCTGTTTTCTTGTTGCTGTGTTCATCTGTGTTCATCTGTGACCATCTGCTCATACAAACTCATGTTCGTGCTGCTGTTTATTTCCACTATATTAGGCTTAGTGTATTACTAGTTGATGTTTTTCTTAGTTAATTCTAGATGTTATTACTGTTTTTCTCTTGCATTTGTTGTTGGATGTAACTGGGACCCCGTGTACATAATCTCGTTTTCATCACATGTACCACATGCGGTGCAAATGACAATAAAGACTCTCTGACTCTGACTCTGACTCCTCGGATATAGTTGACGCGTCGCATAGGGCGCGCGGCCAAAGTGACGCAATCGCGAAGTCCCCGCCCCCGCGCTTTGGCCAGCGCGTTGGTTTCGCGCGTGGTCGTGCACCTCCCAGATTTTGAAGCTCCGCAAGCCTAGCGCGCGCGCCGAATTGATTGACAGGTCGGGTGTGGACCTCACCGACAGCCTTCACGCCAGATTCTGCAGCTGTCTGCGCCGCTGTGGTCGTGGAAACGGCGTCGCGACGCATGGAGGAATGTTTTGTGACACAAAATGTATTAAATTCTCCTTCATTCCTGATCTGGAGTCGGACTTTTCTTTTGTTTTTTCGCCAAAAGTCACGTGATCGCTTTCTCCTCCGCTGACTCCATGCATTAAAACCGCAAATAAAGACAACAGTTCAGCACGCGAGCGGAAAGCTATTTGTTTTTGTTGTGTGACGTCAAACAGTTCTTCTTCTACGGTAGATTTCTTCTTCTACACCCTTTCTTGCAACATATGCACAGGTTTTAGAGGGTACTGCCACCTGCTGGTCAGTAAAAGAACAGCACTTTGCCAAGCGCTGCCGTGCCACACTATAAACGCATGCACAGTGCGCGCGCAGCACGTGCGCTCCAGCTTGCGGACCAAAGCGCGACTATATCCGAGGCTTTAAGCTGCTCTGCTAAGATGGGTGCATTTGAAGTTAAATGTTCTTCATTACTTGAATTATAGACTGTTTTGGAGAAGTCATATTACTGTTTACTTACCAAGCACTTAGAGTGATTCCTTCAGATGTTAAGTGTCAAGGTTAAAAAGGTTTCAAACTATTCAGAGCAGGGCACTTGGTGCACTTTATTTACTTTACAAATGCATGTAAGCTACAGTTTTTACTGTTTCAATTGAAAGAAACATGTTTTCTCACCACTTCTTTGATTCATTTTGTCCAGCTGTCGACTTTAAGTCTGTGTCCATGTCCAACCAGAGCCAAGTATTGTGTAGTTGGTGCTTTTAATCAGTTTTCAGTTAAATTAATTAAATCCAAGTCTATAACAGTCTCAAAATGTCACCAAAATCACTCTGTCCCTTTAAAATCTTTCAGAAAATCGCAATATTGTATTGAATTGTATCGTTTGCTGAATATCGCAATATATATCGTATTGTGAGCAGAATATTGTGTATCGTAGCATATCGTGAGATTACTGTATCACTACAGCCCTAATGTGCCAGCAGTTTTGCTGCACGTCCTGACAATCCCTGAGAGTCCGGCAACTTCACTCTTCTGTCTTTATTACACCTCTGCACATTCTGCCTACTCTTGAAATTCAGTAACTGAAAACTTCAGACTGAGTTGTTAAAGCTAAAAGAAGAATGTTAGCTAAACATTAAAGAAGGAAAACATTAGCTAATAGCCAAAAGTAGCAAAATGCTAACTAAATATAGCTAATCGGAAGCTAAAAGCTGAGGTTAGAGAAAGTGGGCCTGTGATTGCTGGGTCAACTTCTTGACTCAACAACATCAAAATGTGGGTGGGAAAGGTGAAACACCTGCCTCCACCCTCATTTGCCTCACTTTGAGCCCTTGAGCAAGGCCCTTAACCCCGCCATCTGCTCCACACAGAGGGCTGTGGTAGCTCGGTGGTCTGTGGTTGTGTCAGGAAGGACATCTGGCATAAAAACAACTGACAAGTCTTCGTGTGAGTTAGTTTGCTAAAAGAAGCTAAAAACTAAAAGCAGAATAAGATTACAAAGACGGAGGAAATACCTGAACCCCGTTTGCGAAAGGTCGCAACGTATTCCTGCAGGAAAAATCTTTGTAAATGAGGTTAAATAATTTGAAAAGTAGAAAAGTTACAAAAACCAAAATCATAGTGCTCATCTCCTGAAATACCTATGACAGTTGCTAAATTAGCATAAATTATGATATGGAGGTTTGATTTCAAAACCAGCGTGAACACTATCAGCATTCACACAGTAAATGTTTAAGGACATTACAGTTTCTGCTTTTATTAGAATAAATTCTGTATGTCATTATATTGTAGTCTGCTGTGGTTGACTGTTGGTCACATGACATCAATGAGGGATTATGAGTAGAATTAATATTCATTGTTTTTCATTCTGTCAGAGATTCTTTGTAGGGCTGAACGATTTTGGAAAATAATCTAATTGCAAAATTTTTTTCTATAAATTGCGATTTAAAACGCAATTATTTTTTTAATCAAGTATTTTTCAACAAACAGAAGCAATAAATCAATCTGTTTTATAATAAACAATGTCAGATTTATTTAAAGCAGAGATTACAATAAAGCAAACAAATCTATGCCTTTTCTTTTCACCATTTCTATTTTTTCTTGTTTCATAAACATAATAGTAAACATGTTAAGTGAACTTCCTAACTACTGTCTGAACTTCACATGACAGTTAATAAATAAATGTAAAAAATTAGATATAAAAAAATTACTGTTTGAAGTTCAAACAGTTCGGTCAGTGATCCCTGTCGGCTGATACTTTGCTTACTTGAAGTTGAAGCACTGCTTGTTGTCATTCTAGCCATGCAACCATCATCACCTGGTGGTGGTTGGGTTAAAGGCAGAAGACCAATTTCGTCTGTGAAGTATGGGAAACATACACAGATGACAAAATGTGGCAAATTATTATTATTATTATTATTAATAAATGTCTTTGTGGTGTTTTTTTTTTTTTTTAAGTGTTGATAAAGATTTGTGTCACGTGACCAGTCAAATTGCAGCCTTCACGATTAGAAAATCTCATTTTATCATATTGCGATATTATTGCAAATGCAATTAATTGTTCAGCCCTAAATCTTTGTTGTCATTTGCACCGCATGTGGTACATGTGATGAAACGAGATTATGTACACGGGGTCCCAGTTACATCCAACAATAAAATTTAAAAGAAAAACAGTAATAACATCTAATATATGATCTAAGAAAAACATCAACTAACTATGCACTAGGCACTAATAGCATAACAACATAACTTCTGGTTAGTTGTTTAGCATGTTTTTAGTGATTAAGGTAGTCTAATCTTGTTGGCTTAGTTTATGTGTTCAGTAAGTGGTAGTTGTGTTAGCTTGTTAGTGGTAGAGTCTCCTGAAAACTCACTCTGTCTGTGTGTGTTGAAAATAAAGCTTTTAAAACTCCATCGGGTGCATGATTCCTGATCTACAACAAAAGCTACACATCTCTTTCAATAGCTGAGCGCTGTACGCCACAATATTTTTATTATCTAAAATATCGTACAGTTAGGGGTTTAAAACTGTTTACCTATTTCCTACAAATAAAAATTGACCTGTGTAGCCCTGCATAGGTGTTATAATTCTTAAGACATTCACCTTTCTCTTTGTACTAGCATTTAAAAATGTCATTAGGTATCATCAATTCACAATATTTATTTTTTTAGATAAGGAAAAGCAATTATGTCATATTTTAGAAAAATTAGGTGTTATTTTTAGGTGAAGCTTCAATAACTTTTTCCAGCTGTGAACTAACTAGGGAAATAGGCAGTCTGCTCTATCATGAAGGTTATTAATCCTTAAATATAATAAGCCTCATGCATTAGTCGGATTAAATTTGATTTACTAATAGCGTTAATATTTATCCAATAATTAACTGCCATTCAGTTTTGACTGCAATCTTTTCTACACCTGTCATAGAAGTGGTTTTATGACATGCCGAATCCCATTAATATTTCTGCTAATTTTATATAATACGAATTACAGGCTAAAACTCGTGTCCCCTAAAACACATATATTATGTTATGAAAAAAATTAACGTTTTGGGAAAAATCGGCTGGAAAAAAAGGACAAAACACGAGGCTGCTGAATTTAATGACATGTAAACAACCTGAAGACGGCTGCACGCGAGTACAGGAGCTAAGCAATCAGTGAGAAAAGTTACAAAAATTTAGCAACAATGTTCCTTTAGTAGCGTGTGTTAACTATGCCGAACTAAGCTAATTATATTTCCACTTTGGTCAAAAGCCTGTGAGCACTGGTGTGTCCCCCTCAGTTGTAATTAATTACAGGAATGTTTAAAAACGCATGTTTCTTTATGGAGTTTCGCATGGTGGCGAAAGCGCACCCCAGCTGTAACTGCGCAGCTAGCTCAGGTGTGTCAACAACAAGCTAGCCTTTAGCTAGCTTTTAGCCGAGGTGGCTTTACCTGAGGAGCGGTGACCTGTGGCTTGGTGGGAGGGGAATCCGCCTGAAGCACCTGATGGGACTCGGACTGTCCGCTTTCAAACAAGCTGCTGCAGGTAAAGCTCGTATTGTCGCCACAAAGCGGGTTTTAGACGCGGAGTAGCTCCATGCTAGTCTCAACATCCTAAGAGAGTTTCTTTAGCGAGAAGCTAACATTAGCTACTTTGCTGTGCATAACTTGCAGGAATCAACATGGCTGCAGTACCGTCTGTGAACGCAGGAGGGCGCTCCAACACACAGAAATGGAGGTAAATAATTCATTTTTTTTTTCATTTAATTTATTTATTCATTTTATAAAAATAAATACATAACAAACAAACAAACACATGTATCTTATATAAAAAAAGAAAATATAAAATGAAAGGGGCAGAAAGAAGAAAATATCTTATTATATCTGCCCCTTTTCAAAATCAATTCAAACAATCATTATACAGTATAAGTAATTTTAAAAAATGAATAACTCATCCCAATTTTCAAATTTCGAAATATTACGTATGAACTACTTCATACGTATTTCTTCAACAAATCACTCTTTATCATTTTCTTAAACACAAACATTGACATTGCTTTTTTCACATCACACTCCAAGTCATTCCACAATCCAACTCCCTGGACTGAGGTAGACCGTCCCTTCAAGCTGGTTCTGTATTGTGTCTTTACAAATACATCAGTTCCCTTTAGATTGTAACAGCTTGATCTTTTAACAAAATGTGTCTGAATATTTGAGGGTAGTGCATTATTATAAGCTTTATACATCATTAAAATATGGTAATCTACAAAATCATGGAACTTCAGTAATTTCAACTGAAAAAATAATATACTAGATGGATGACAGTACAGGGGGTCCCCGACTTACGAGCGAGTTCTGTTACTACGAGTATCTCGTAAGATGAAAATCTCGTACGTCGGAACACGAAACACGTGTTCTCGTAAGTCCGGATTTTCGGTCGTAAGTCGGAAAATGTATGCTAGCGCTACTACGAACACTCGTTTTTCATCACAAATGTTCATACTAGTTCATGAACATGCTCAGAAACTTGTTTCCAAACGGTTAGCTAACACACTTTCATCTAAAAACACATAAAAGTGCTGTATTTTTTGTATGTTCTTTACAAATTTACTGCTCGTTCGCCAGCTCGTAAGTCTGGAACCTCGTATGTAAGAGCGCTCGTAAATCGGGGACTACCTGTAATGTTTTCTTGCAATAATCCTTATGGCTCTTTTCTGTAAAATAAAAATAGGTTTTGTAATAATTTTACATTTTTACAAGCTCTCAATTTACCGATCGATCTACGTTCCCACCCTCATCTATGGTCATGAGCTTTGGGTTATGACCGAAAGAACAAGATCTCGGATACAAGCGGCTGAAATGAGTTTTCTCCGCAGGGTGGCTGGACTCTCCCTTAGAGATAGGGTGAGAAGCTCAGTCATCCGGGAGGGACTCGGAGTAGAGCCGCTGCTTCTCCACATCGAGAGGAGCCAGTTGAGGTGGCTCGGGCATCTGGTTAGGATGCCTCCTGGACGCCTCCCTGGTGAGGTGTTCCGGGCATGTCCCACCGGGAGGAGACCCAGAGGAAGACCCAGGATACGCTGGAGGGACTATGTTTCTCGGCTGGCCTGGGAACGCCTTGGGATTCCCCCAGAGGAGCTGCTCCAAGTGGCTGGGGAGAGGGAAGTCTGGGCCTCCCTACTTAGGCTGCTACCCCCGCGACCCGACCCCGGATAAGCGGAAGAAGATGGATGGATGGATGGATGGATGGATAATTTTACATGCTTTTTTCCAAACATCAATGCAATAAATTAAATGTGGAACAATGATAGTGTTATACAATAAATACAACGCTTTGTCATTCAATAGGTCCCTAACCTTATACAGTACAGCAATGGATTTAGATATTTTCATTTTTACAGAATCTATATATTTTTTCCAAGTTATTTTGTCATCAATGACAACACCCAAGAACTTGACCTCACTCACTCTACAGATCTCACCTCTCTCAATTGTAAATTGGACATCTGCAGTTTTCTTTTTATTACCAAATATCATAATGAAGTTGGAAGAAATGCATATCATCCGCGGGTTTTCAACAAAAACATTTTTTGGGGAAAATGACAAAGTCTTTTAGACAAACCTTAAAAATAATGATCTGCACAATTTCACATGAAATTACAAAATGTGTTAAAACAGACTCAACTACTAACACATCCTGTTTTATTTCTTTACCTCTACAACTGATTGGGTCATCACCATTATCGTGTCAGCCTAGTTTGTTTAGCTGTGGTGGCCATCTAGAAGTAGACTGACTCAAAATGTCATTAGATGTAGATATATATGTAAATATTGCTTTGTGAAAGTTTCATTAAAATCCATCCAGTATATTTTGCTAACAGAGAAGCACTCCAAAAATAAATGCTAAAGTTTAAAGCAAGCATCTTAAAGGACAACACCCACCGTGACAGTAACAATTCACCATATTGGACAATTACTGTAGTAGAATATGATGTCTATTTTCATTTTTGCATTTGGGCCAGGCGATTATATAAAAAAATTAACGGATTCCCGGAAACCTCCAGAAACCCGTCCGAAGATTGCAGAAGTCTGGAGTGACGTCAATACAGGCTCCTCTCAGAAGGCAGGAGTGAGTCCGCGATGGAGGCTTATGAGAGTGAGAGCCTCGGATCCGCGCTCAGAATATGATAGACATCAGTGTTACTTTATTACTGAGGAAATATTAAAAATGACACGTCAACTTGTACACGTCTGACGTCTGTCCCACGTCGCGGTCCAGTTCAGCTCAGCTCCACGCCACGTTTGGAGCAACGCTCCGGCTTCATTTCTGAACAAGTTTATTTGAGCGAGACCTACCTGCATTCAACTGTGGTCTTATGAATGACCCGAGGAGGATTAAAGCCGGACTGTCTGTGCGGGAATAGCGCGTGTTTGACTTATGAAAGGGGTAAAAAGCTGAGCCGACTTCATGAGGAAATTAATGAATTTGTCGCGAGCGAGCGAATTAATAGTGTCCTACGTGGATGTGCGACCTCTAAATATTTCCTGGTGCAGTTGTGGGTACAGCTGGACCAGCGCTCTGTTTTTATTTATTTTTTAGAACTTTTTAATAGATATAACACCGCTGCAATAATGAAGCTACGTTGATGCATGCTTGTTATAACTCTGCATGCATTCAAGGCGGATACTTCAGTGACGTCAATGCCCATATATGGAGAGGGGCAGATCTTCCCGGAGCTGCTGCTAAAAACTGCTAAAAAACATGAAATAACACATTTAGCGTTATTTCTCTACAATATAAATAAACGCTACTGTTTTGTTATTTAATTAACTACTAAATATTAATGGCGATGCAATTTGAAAACATGATGGGTCATGTCCTTTAACCAATGAGCAGCAGAGTTAGTATTGAGAAAGACCCCGGCTATGACTACACCAAAAAGTAGCTCAACATCTGTTAAACTGACAGAGTTATACCACTTTGGTGTTTGTTAAGATTGGCTGGCTGTGGCAGCCATCTTGAATCAAGATGACTCCAGAGGTTCATCAGTTATAAAAGTACACCCAAACATCACATTTGAAGAATTTCATTAAAATCCATCCAGTGGTTCATGGAATATTTTGCTAACAGACACACACAGTAAGTACAATTGCTAGATCTCCCCTAGAATGAATGCTTGCTGTTATGAAGATTTTTTTATATACAGTATACTGTATTTGTGATTTTTATATTGTGCAAAACTTTTATTAAAAAAAAAAACAAAACATTAACAATAAGCACGAACAATCTTATAAGGTCTCAGATGACTATTGGCCGATGATTCCTTCGTGTGCACAAACAGCGACTCTTCACAATCAAACTAAAGCAGAGTGTCATATTTTCATTTCTTCTAATCGTGTTTCCAGTTCAGCTTCACAATGGTTGCGACGAAGCCGTCTCTCGTCACCACGTCGGAGGCGACGATGTTCATGGGTGTTTTCTCGTGCTGCTGGTTCACCCACGGCAGCAGCTTCCACAGACCCCTTCGGATGACTTGAGGGAAGCTGTCGCACAGCCGGAGGACGTACTTGAGGATCCTGACATCATGAGGTAGGGTCGGATTCAAGCCACACACGAAGAAATCTGCAGATAACAAGAACATAAACTAGAAAGTTCCTGGAGACACTTTGATGGGAGCCAGGCTGTGGCCATTTTAAATATTTGATTTGACAGTACTAAGTGTTGGTTCACTCTCAGCTACCAGCACACCAAAACTATAAGTACAGGTAGTCCTCGAGTTACGACGGAGTTCCGTTCCTACGCTCCGTCGTATCTCGAATTTTGACGTAACTCGAAACATACGTCCAAACTGCACCTCATATGTACAATACTGTATTTTAGCAAGCACTTAGCCTATCCTAACACAGTAATTATCAAAAAACTCATAGATTTTAGAGCCATAATGAAGGAAAAAAATAGTTAATTTCCTACTCTGGACTGCTGGTGAAGCCATTCCTCCGTTCGTTCGTTCGTTCGTTCCTCCCTCCCTCCTCCAGATTCTGCATTCGTTTATGTTGTAAAGCCGCCGTCCATAAAACAGCTACTTTTCCACAGCTGCTGCCTGTCCAGCTTGCTCCAACAAGTTTTGTTTTTTGAATGTCCAGAGGACCAGACTTACCGGTAGCTTTTTTAGAGAGTACAGGGCGAGCTGTAGCCTCCGCAGCTACCGCAGCTAAACCGGAAACTGCCGGAAACGGCTTCAAAATAAAGAAATTCAATATATATATACAGTATATATATTTATTTATTTTTTAATGGAGATGCGTGTCGTAACCCCGAAACATCGTAACTCGAAGCCGTCATAAGTCGAGGACTACCTGTATTTTTCATTTTAAGCGCAAACTGCCATCTTGTATTTTTGATTTGCAATCAGTTTATTAGGGATTATTCTCAGCTACCAGTAGAGCAAAATACAGTTAAATAGCTCTAAAAACCTCTGAGTTATATTCATTTGAAATTAGCTTCGGCAGCCATCTTGAATTTTTAGATCTGAATTCATAATGTGTTGTGCATCGCTGTCAGCTATCACCACACCAAACTTCAACTCAGTAGCTTTTAAAATAGCTGAGTTATATATTTTTTTCTTTTTTAACTAAGGCAGCCATCTTGGATTTTTAATTTGCATTAGAAATGTATAACAACTCGCTCTCAGCTACGACCGCACTAAAGTTCAACTCAATATCTCAAACGTTGACTGAGTTAAGCCCCCAGTATAGCTCTGCGTTGGACCGAACGCCGCGCCACGCCATGCGAGCGCCGCGGCACAAGCCTTTGAACGCGGGCGTGAACGCGCCAAGCTCAAATTTTACGACCGCTTACGCGCGCGCGTTGTCTCACAGTAAACTGCCCGGCGGCGGACTGTTTTGTATGAGACACAAATGTATTAAATTCCTCTTCTTCATCGCTGATCTGGACTTTTCTTTGGGGTTTTTTGCAAGACCACATAACCCGAGACCAGGTCAAGATCAAGACCAGAGTGTACCAAGACCGAGACAAGACCAAGACTTTTGGGGTCCAAGACCAAGTCGAGACCAAGACCTCAAGTCTTGGAGCTCAATCTTTTCACAGATTATCTGTCTTATACCATACTGTCATGACATAGTGACAGTTTTAACACATATGTAAAAAAAATAAAACATATGTAACTGGTTATAAAAATTTTTTTTTATAAAAGTTACATACTGCAACTTTAAGTTTGCTTTTGAATGAATGTATCAGCTTTTATAAAATTTCAAAGCTACATAAAGAAATCAGACATTCAGTGGTTTTTGCACAACAATTTTCATGCCATGTGACCCAATGACACAAAACTTATGTTGAACTTCTCTACAAGACCTGACAGCTGAGGCACCCACATTTATTTCTCATTTTGAAGCTTTTTTTTTTTTTTACATAATTTATTTGTTCAAAAAATCATGGTTTTTGCTCAATAACTCATTAGAAAAGGCTTTATGAGAAATAAATGATGGTGTCTTGTGTGTCAGTTCTATTAGATTATGTGACCGCCAATGACGGTGGAGACGTTACTGCACTCCCTGACTGAGCTACAGGTAATACAGATAATTTTGAGTTATTTCAAAGTTTCTAGTAGAAATGTTGTGTTGCTGACCAACCAGTTTTGCTTCCCCAACATGCTAAGATTTTTACCGTTAGCCAGGTAGAAATACATGCGGTTTACAGGTCGCACATGTGCAGTCAGGTCAGTTTTCCACGATCAGAATACATGTAAAATGAACAGATTAAGTGTTTACATGCACACCATTCGAATTATGAATCGGCATAAACAACCCGTCTCATTCAGATTACAAATTCATTCAGATCGAGTTGAACCAGCTCGGAATAATCCGAATGGGGCGTTTACATCAAGTATTTTTATTACGAATGGCTGTTTTATCCGATTACTTACAGTGTGTCTGTGTAAACGTGGACTGTGTCAGTTAGAGGCTGTGAAAAGTTCTGTCAGTGTTTTTCAATAGAAAAAGGGCGTCTTTGTTTGCAAATTACATAGCCATGGTAACTTGAAACACCAACAAAAGTAATAGCAGTGCCAAGCCGGTCGTTTTGATATAACTTTTGGTTTGTGGGGGGTTTTCATTGGCTCTCTAACAAGGTGTATGCATTTCTCCCCGCTCCCTGTTCTCCTCCTGCTTTTTGCTCTCTGTCTGTGTATCGGAGCAGCTCCTATTTACACATCTTCCAAAATGAAAACTACTGTTTTGGTTCTGACCAACTGGACTTTCGACGTAAATTACAAAATCCTTTCAACAAAGCGACAGGGTCCTGGAGAACCCTCATCTGCTCGGACGACACGCATGCAGCTGGATATATCTCTGGGGGTGATGTGTCTACCTTTGCTGTCAAACGAGGATGCTGAAATTGCATATACCGTATTTTCCAGAATATAGGTTGCACCGGAATATAGGTCGTTTTGTCCAATTATTGCCCAAAAATTGGGAAAAATCCATAAATAGGTAGCACCTAAATATAGGTCGCACCTACGTCACTGCTGCCGTAATGCGTCATTCACCGCTGACGTGACGCGTCACCGCTGAGACAACCTGGAAATATGGACTGAGTGTTTGGCTCTGTTGCAATTGTCTGCCACAGGAGCGCACAGCAAGGCTTTTAAGAAGATTAACACTGTAAAAACAATTATTTGTTTGCTTAAAATTATAGCTGACGTTATAGCACAAGGGCTAGTGGTTTATTAGCCGAGTGGTTTATTAGCTATTTGCTAAAATATACACGGAAATAAAACGGAAGCTAACACGAGACGATTTTGTCTCTAAAAAAACGAATAAAAATTCAAATTTTATCTCAAATGTTTCATACAGGGCAACAGTTTGTAAATTAAACTCATATAAGTACACTCTGAAAGCTAAAAAAATATCCGCCGAGTGGTTTATGAGCTATCTAAATAGTAGGTATCCGTTTACGTTAGCTAACCGCTAACAACAAAGCTAAAACTTCAAAAAAAAAAAAATCTCAAACATCTCATAAAGCTACTCACTTGTAAATGTCCGTACAATGATTACATTCTGTACGTTTAATAAAAATCCACCGAGTGGTTCTTGACTTATCTTGCTAACAAACAGTTAACAAACACAGCAAACAGTATTTACCTCCAGACCAGGAGGCCAGGCAACGACAGAGTCAGTACGAGCAGAGGAGGCTTTTTTTCAGACACATGAGCTGGAAACGGTCGGTAGACTCTCTGGAAGTATCCCCTAGCGGACAAAAGTGGTACTGCACCATTTTCTGCCAAAATGAAAAACGGTCATATCTGAGCCAAATTAGGCAAAAAGCCGCAACCTATATTCTGGAAAAGACGGTAATTGGATTTATGATAACAGGTTTTCTGTTTTTGGAATAGTCTGGATCCTGGTTTATCAACATACAAAGAAGACGGCTGCAGCTAATTTGGCCCTCAACAAGTTGCTGTCTATGTGAAGGTTTGGTTTGTGCTTTGAGGACTCAAAATCAGCTGATTTACGAGCAAAATCATAAAATGGAAGTGACTTGAATGGCAGGTCACCTGCAGCTTTGGGACTCGTCAGCATGAAAACGACCTTGAAGAGGCTCGTAAGCACGGACCAGTAGAATGCACCCTAATCTGGCCTTTTCGGACCTTGAAAGTATCAGTAAAACTTGAAAGCTGACAAGAAATAGTCTGCCTGAAAAAAATCAAAGAATAAGAAGGCCACGCTTTATAGCAGCAGCTTTGTGCACTCCGCCCATCTTACGGACGGCTGTACGGACATATTCTCGTATCTCTGTGCCATGATAATAAAGCTTATTCTGATTCTGATTACACGTTGCAGTTTGGGCCGCATTAAACTTGATAAGACCCTTTTCAGGTGGATAATAATAAGTGGCTGCCTGTCAACGCAGTCCCCAACAATAAAATTCTATAATTTCAAAGCACACATAACTTTGCTCTATTTTATCATTTTCTTGGCTGACAGTAAATGCAACACTGTGACATTTTGTAAGATGGCATAGCACTCGGAGAATGTCTTGATGATGACTCTCATCTACAACCACACAGTTCTACCTCCAGAACGTAAGAAGAAGCTTCATGGACAGAGAATGCTTACAGTCGGAGGGTCTTTTCTTCTCCAAAGCGTCTTGGAGTTTGGATTTTATTTTTGCACGGTCCATGGTGTTGCCATAGAAATATGTTATTCTCTGCCACAGGGCGTGCCGTTGATGCTCTGAATGATCGTAGGAAACAATTACGTTTTTGCCGTTTTCCCAGCAGCTCTTCAGGGTGGGGTTGATCTGTAAGGACACACAGGATGAGTCTCTTTTGAACATTATTTAAGGTTATTGAAAAAAGTCATTGTTGCTTTCTTCAGGTTATATTATTAATTAAAATAAAAAAGACCTTACCATTGAGAGCAAAAGTCTTGTTCCGAACAAGTCCTTGATAAATTGGATGAGGTGGTTGTGGAGTTTTGCTTCATTTGTTTTGTCGAAGCCGTAGAAGTGGGATAAAGATAAGATGATGACTTCTTTAGGATGCTTCTCTGCCCACACATTTATTCTCTTCAGACCGGTCTGATCACAAAAACAATAAAAATATAATATAATTACATATGCTGGTGAAGATTCTCAGTCGTCCAGGACATGATGAAATCAAAAAAGGCGTTCAATACAGGATCAACTGGACTTTATTTGTTGCAGAAAACGTTTCGACTTCTGTCCAGAAGTCTTTTTCAATTCTGAATGGAAGCTGTGAGAACGAGAAGTTTTATACAGGCTTACAAGTCACGCACCAACATATGAAATTGGAAACTGAAATAACACCACAAATTAACTAACATGCCCATTCTATTTAAATTGACAAAACGACACATCCCAGCTTAACAAAGGGGGGTTTGTAACACATACATGTAAATTGAAAGATCACACCTTAACAGTAGGAGGTTCCCTTGAGGTCTCTGTTAGAAGACACAAAACTGTATGTAAATTGACAAACAACACCTCCCAAACAACAACAGAGGCTACTCAGAGAACTTTGTTAGCAAAGTTCTCTGAGTAGCCTCTGTTGTTGTTGCTGTTGTTGCTGTTGTTCTTCACTTCATCACAGTCTCCTATCCTGAGCAAGCACAAAGGAGACAGTGGAAAGGAAAAACTCCCTTTTAACAGGAAGAAACCTCCAGCAGAACCAGGCTCAGGACGAGCGGACATCTGCTTCGACCGACTGGGTTTGAGAGGACAGGAAGTAGAAACAGACAAACACAGAATGACAGGTCCAGATGTAGTTTCCATTGGAGGAAATACAAAAAACACATTAAGAGAGAAATAATTACAAACACAGACAGGTAGAGTAAGTCAAGACAGCAGCAGAGTGAGGAAATATGGTCAGTTTTTCTAAGCCTATAGCAGCATAAGGATAGCTCAGGAAACCAAGCCAAACCTAACTATAGGATTTATCAAAAAGGAAAGTCTTAAGTCCAGTCTTAAAACTGGACAATGTGTCAACTTCACGGACAGAAACTGGAAGTTGGTTCCACAAGAGAGGAGCCTGATAACTGAAAGATCTGCCTCCCATTCTGCTTTTGGTAGGAACCACAAGTAAACCTGCAGTCTGAAATCAAAATGTTCTGTTAGGAAAGTATGGAACAGTAATATACCGGTATGTAATATAAGATGGAGCTAGGTTGTTGAGAGCTTTGTGTTATTTTACTAATTTCAAAATTAAAGGCCAAGTTTTGTTTAATGTTGCCCACCACGATTTATGCCAGACTTTTAAACTGAAGTTGAGAAATGACAAAGTTAAAGTTCCTTCAGTGCAACTTTAAATTTTACACTAAATCTTGAAAATAAGATGGGATTGATTCAGCAACTATATCAAACTTTAGCTCATTTTGTATGAAACTGACGGAGTTACAGCCATTTCTGTGCTGGCTGACGTTGATTGGCTGTGGCAGCCATCTTGAATTGGGTTGACTCCTAATGTTAATGAGTTCTAGAAGTAGATCCAGTTGTTATCTTCTGAAGGTTTCAATACCATTTACCGTATTTGTCGGTCTATAACACACAGTTTTTTTGCTCATTTGAATGTCCTGCGTATTATACACCGAAACGTATTATTTATGGATTTTTCCCATATTTTTAGACCAATTTTTGGCTCTGATTCGCCGTTTTTCATTTTGGCCTAAAAATGGTGCAGTACCACTTTTGTCCGCTAGCGGACACTTCCAGAGAGTCCACCGACCGTCATGTGTCCGAAAAAAGCCTCCTCTGCTCGGACTGAATGTCGCTGCCCGGCTCCCTGCTCTGGAGGTAGCTACCATTTAGCTGTGTTGTTGTTAGCAGTTTTTTTAGCAAGATAACTCATAAACCACACCGCAGATTTTCTTGAAACTTACAGAGTGTAATTATTTGGTGGTCATTTACAACCTGTTAGCTGCAGAAGATATTTAGAGCTAAAAAAAAATCGCTTTTAGCATGTTAGCTGTTAGCTACCATAAACAGATACCTACTGTTTAGATAAACAGCTCAGAAACCACTCGGTGGATATTTTTTCTGCTTACAGAGTGTAATTATATGGCTTCAATTTACAGACTGTTGACCTGTAGAAGACATTTGAGATAAAATTCGATTTATTTATAATTTATTTTCGTAGCGCCCCCGAGGCTGTTTGGAAAAAGTCAAACCGAAACAATCTAAATTCAGCAGATTTGACCATTTCGTGAATTGATTAAGGAACGGTTAAGCTCGGGAACCCTTGTGCTATAACGTCAGCTAAGAAATATATTTTTTCTCAGCAAAGAAATAATAGTTTTTATCATTTTAATCTTGTAAAGTCCTTCCGTGCTGACGCTTCTGTGGCCGCCATTTTAAGCAGGGCAAACGAGGCGCTGACGCGTATCATAGCGGTGACGCATAATAGATGCGTATTAAACACTGAAGCGTATTATGTATGGTTTTTTCAAATATATTGGCAATAATTGGACAAAGCGTGTTATACACAGGAGCGTGTTAAAGTCCAACGAATACGGTATCCAGGAGTTCAGAAGATATTTTGATAACAGACAAACATAAATAGTTCCAACTGGTAATGCTAAGATTTATATACACAAACCTTGTGTAATGTATAGTGCTTCAAATATTTGTTAGGGATGACTCGCAGATACTACCACACTCATTTTTAGTCAAATATGTGTAAAATTGTCAGTTACAGACATTTTTGTGTTGGCTGAGGTCCGTTATCGCCCCACTTAGGGTCAATAAAGATGCCTCTAAATGGGTTAGTTTCCAGTCTGAGTTTGCTGCTGTTCCAAACAAACTGGGTTCAGGTATCCTCACCTCCACATCGGTCCGAGTGTACAGTCCATGGTGGAAGTACAGTCTGGTGGGGTCAGTGTCGTCGGGTTTGCGAGCAATCCTCAGGTCGAAGTAGCGAACCCCTGCGTTCAGTTGTTCCGTGATGGTCACTTCCTGTGATTAAAGCCATTACAGGTCCAGTCTTCCTCCCCTCTTTCAGCATTTAAACACTTAAAGTGACTGCACCATTTACTGCCCACCCCCCTCACCTGAGTGGCTGCCCACCGGCGGAGTATTCTACGCAAACAACAGATCTTGCTGTATCTTCTCAGCCTTGCAGGTTCTATAATTTTGGAGTTGATGTCTAAGTCGTAGCTCATTGCATCATGGCTTCCTAGGAAGAACAGAAACGCACACGTTAGTTAGTTAGTTAGTTAGTTAGTTAGTTAGTTAGTTAGTTAGTTAGTTAGTTAGTTAGTTAGTTAGTTAGTTAGTTAGTTAGTTAGTTAGTTAGTTAGTTAGTTAGTTAGTTAGTTAGTTAGTTAGTTAGTTAGTTCATTTCAAATTTTAAAAATACAAGAGAACAAAAATAAAATTACAAAACGATATAGAAAATAAAGAACAATTTTAAAATGAAAGGAAGCAGAAGAAGAAAATAATCTTATAACAAAACAAAATTCCATTCAAACAATCAATTTAAACAAAATCCATCCATAAACCATATTTGTAACTCATAATAAATAACCAATTTATAATAATAATAATAATAATAATAATGAATTCAATTTATAATGCACTTTTCATTAATAAAAATCTCAAAGTGCTAATTTAGAGAGACTTTAAGTATATACAGTATTTACATGTAACTTTTCAACAATCTATTCTTGATCATTTTCTTAAATACAGACATTGACTGTGCAACCTTTACATCATAGTCCAATCTATTCCATATACCAATTCCATGTATTAAAGTAAAACGACCCTTTAAACTTGTTCTATATTGTGGTATAACAAAAATATCTTTACCTTTTAAATTATAACAACTTATCCTTTTTACAAAAAGCTTTTGAATATTTGAAGGTAGAGTATTATTTTGTGCTTTATATAATAGTAAAAAAATATTATATTCCACCAAATCATAAAAATCCTAATAACTTCAATTTATGAAACAACACACCAGATGGATGATGATAATGCGTTCTAGTTATTATCCTTAAAGCTCTTTTCTGTAAAACAAAAATAGGTTTCGTTGTAGTTTTGCATGCTGTACCCCAGATTTCAACACAATAAATTAAATGGGGTAGTATGATTGTACTATACAGCAAAAACAAAGCTTTATCATTGAGTCCTTTACCTTATATAGTACTGCAATGGATTTAGATATTTTAATTTTAATGGAATTGATGTGTTGCTTCCATGACAATCTATCATCAATAATTACACCCAAGAATTTAATTTCTTTCACTATCACGTGATTATTAATGCAGTGAAAAACACACATTTCAAAATAAAGTTGGTCCAATCACAATGCCTTGCACAAAAAGATTTTGTTTTTGTTCAAGACTGAAGAATCTGAAGAAACTGATCCTGACAAATTTAGAAAATGTAAAATGGTCTAATGTAGGGGAGCGGTGGTGCAGAGAGAAGGTGGGCCAGTGATCGGAAGGTCACTGGTTCAACTCCCTGCACTGAAATCAAACTGGGTGAGAAAGATGAAACACCCACACCTGCCTCCACCCTCATTTGCCCCACTCTGGGCCCTTGAGCAAGGCCTTCAACCCCCATCATCTGCTCCCTCCAGGCACCCTAGATAGCAGCTCTCTGCTCCACTCAGAGGGCTGTGGTAGCTCGGTGGTTGTGTCAGGAAGGTATTAACAACGTAAATTTTTATTATGCTTTTGCTACTGTTATTATCATAATTTTTACCATTGGTGTGTGATACTGTTCTGTAAATTTTGAAACCTATTTTATGTTGTGTGTGTGAAGCACCTTGATAACAGTTTATCTGTTTTAACTGTGCTGTATAAATAAAATTGACTTGACTTGACTAAAACGTAAAAACAATTGCCACGTCTTCGTGCGAGTTAGTTCACTGTGGCGACCCTTGAAGAAGGGAGCAGCCGAAAGAAGAAAAAAAAGGTGTCTGATATCAATTGTACTTTTAAACGTTTTATGTATCTCTCCGGGTGTTCAGACCTTTTGGTTCAGCAGCCTCGGTGGTTCCTGAAGCAGTCAGGAGACACAGCAAGGTGCCATTTTGTAAAACTTATTTGAAACAAGCAGTTATTCCTACGAACTTTAATTTTGACTGGCATCAGTTTTAAATCATCAAAGCATATTTTTAAGAGAGACTAATTTTGCAGATCATAACCGTCTCCTTTCTTGATTTCTGTTATGTGATGTTTGTTTCATAGTTTAGCTTATGGTCAGTGTTGAATTCTTCTTTTTATGTCCATTATTTAACTCAAGCCTCATCCTGAGATGAGCATGAGAAGATAGACTAGTCTATAAATGTTACAAGAAAGTCCACCATTTTGTACTTTTTGATTAAATTATGTATTTGTATGTAAAGGAATAAGGTGGGGTAAGGTATTTAAACACTTACTGGACCACCATTATTGTAGAGATATAGGACTTTCTGGTCAGTTTACTGACTTACCTATATCTTTAGATGCGCAAGTCTGAGCAGAGTTAATCTGCACAAACTTGCCACCAATTCACGGGGTCTCAACTTTTTCAGAATAAATCAATAAATCTAACGATGTGATTAGCCAGTAATGTAATTTCACGCTTAGACTTCAATTTATATTGGTCTACCAAAAAATAGACCTTTTATTGAAACTATCACAAAAATTACATTAAACATTTGTATCGATATTGGCTCTGATTTAATAACTACGTTGACAAGAATTCAAATTAAAACAAACAGACAATTAAAACTTAACTGTTGGCACATTACTTGACAGATTAAATAGCTTATGAAAATAAGAAATAGGAGGAAGGAATACTGGAAGCTAAGTTAAGCTAAAGTTGGTTACTTTGAACCAGACTGGGTGACACCGTTTCCCCCACACGAGCAGACTGCTGGGCTCCCGCACGCTCAAACACACCACGGCTCGTTACCTGTTGAAGGTTCGTCTCTTGGAGACAAGAGTGGAGAAGTTTGTGGACACACACGTGGATGGGTTTGTCCAGTGGCCGTCCAGTTGGACTTCAGCGTGAGTGTGCTGATTCACGATACGAGGAACTCGCCTCCCTCGGCAGGAAACAACGGTCAAGCGCACAGACTGACTTTCAAAATAAAACTCTAGAAAACAAATTCTTCCAGAAGAGTGACAGGATCACAGTAAGGCTTTACTATGATCCTAGCGGAGACGTGGGTCGTTGACACAATGACCGGGCGTCTCCAGCTTTCTCCAGGGAGAGAAAACCAGTTGGCAGTTCGTTCTCCTCGAAACTCTAAACCAAAATGCAGGAAGTGCCCCTTAAGAAGGGGGTGTGACTTAGTCACATACTTCCTGCTGATTGGTTGTTGCACCCCTAGAGAGGGTGTGACTTTGCAAATGAGTGAGTTTGAGTGACAGATGATAGGGTAGACAAAACATAGAAAACATACGTGAGAAGATGCAGGTGCATGTGCACAAGTCAGTACTTTGTTTTGAGAACTGATTCATTGTTTTTAGAAAGGACGGGAGACCGAAAGCAAGCTATGTCTAGCACTTTTCCTTTGAAACAAAAACAGTTCAAACAAATACGAAGGATTGTTCCTTCAACTTTCGACACTTATTCTGCCTAGAGCAGACAGTTCAAAGCATGATCATTCTGAGATGTTCTCTTAACTTTGTCATATTTAAAATATACCAGTTTAGTAAAATCATCATTGAAATGACAAAAATACTGTTTGATCAATTCTGAATTAACACACATTAAAGAGAAAGTTCAATCTGATTAATTAGTGTCCATTAATCCATAATAATTGTTAACCAATATAGAGTCCACTTGTCCTTGAGAAACTCCTTGAGAGTTTCAAGAAGGTGTAACACTGAGAGTTTCAGAGAGATGTGGAGAGGCCCATATCCCATACGGACATGAGAGTGCTGTATCCCTACATGTATTAAGTATTTTATGATTTAGTGCCGCCGCTTTGGTGTGGGGGATAAGCGCGTGGCACATATTGAGGCTGAGCCTCTCTGCAGGCGTCGTGGGTTCGCGTCCCAGACCCGACGAGCTGTTTCTGCAGTGTCTCTCCCTTCTCTCTACCCGTTTCACACTCTCCCTCTACAATAAAGGCCACTAGAGCCCAAAAATGTAATAAAAAAAAAAGTATTTTATGATTTGTGTCATGTCCCCTGTTGGGACATAACACACATCATTTGGTCTTTACCCAGAGTTTAACCGCAGGTTTGCAGAAACTGATCATCCTCAGTGTGATCACATAAAACAAGAGTTTTGTCAGTTTGCTGCTCTGAAGCAGGTGTGTTTTAACACAATGCCAAGATGGAAAGGTATCGGCAATGACCTTGGAAAAACCACTGTTGCTGCCCATCCATCTGGGAAGAGTTAAAGGCCGTTACCTTAACTTGGAGTCAATTATCTACTAAAGTAATGGTTATTATTCCCAGGAGTGAGTGTTCCAGCAAATTCAACCCAAAGTCAGACTGTGCAATGACCCCAGAAACGTTTAAACCCTTTAAGAGCTCAGTCCCAGACCCTGTAAACTTCAGTGAACATGTAAAAGGTTAAAGTTCATGACTGGACATTTGGAAAAAATGATAAAACAATTATGGCTTTTGGGAAAGGTTGTCAGAAGAAAGTAAATAATTATAATTTACACTATTGATTAATTGAATGTGTCTTAAATTATTTATTAAATTATTAAATTATTATTGAATGATTAAATGTGTCATTATTCACAATTTTCCAATAGTTATTGGTGCATTTGTGAGTATTTAATGGCAAAACAAGAAGGTAAAATTTGCACCTGGTAAAGATTTCCCTGAAAGTTAAACTAAATACTGTATTAGGCATGACTTTCTGCTACAAATAGAGATGGAAATCTATACCTTTTTTGTTTTTGAGTAAATTAAAAGACATGTCCTGATGCTGCTCAATAATCCAAGTAGATTAATTTAACAAGGTTCAGTCAGGTCCTTCTGGATGGATTCTTCTTTATTTGTTATTTGTACTGATTTGGTAAAGAAGAAACCATCCAGAGGACCCGACTCAATCTTGTTGAATTATTTTTGTTTCTACACTTTAAAAGAAACATATGTTGTGGATAAATACAAACCCCCACCTGCGAGACGGACTGCAGTGGTTGTCCTGTTGAGAGCTTCTTACCTGGTATGGCCAGTTGATGGAGAGGAATGGTATGAAGTTCAGCCGGCAGCTGAGACATCCAGTCAAAGCTGCTCATAGCTTTTATCTTCCCTTTTCTTTTTGTCTGCTGACATTTTAAAACTCTTATAAACACAAGGATATGAAGCCTCAATAAAGTGATCTAAATGAAAAAGTACTATAAATGAAGGTCAGCAGTTTAGGGGAAACTCACCGACCCTGCCAAGGTGTTCCAACCCTCTGCCTGAATTGTTTCAGTTTAAATTGCAGTGCAGTACTGGACTAAAAGACAAAGTGATTTCCTGATTTCTGTGGGAGGAGAAACAGCACGATACGCCGAGGCCAACAACCTGCTTGTTATTCAGGTTTGTTTTGTCTGGCTGCAATGAAACTTCCTCGTATCAAGTGACCAACATGCATGAAACAACTCTCACCTTTGAGACAATGAAAATCATCTCCACACAGTGTATTCACTATTATTTTTATTTTATGAATACCTTGAAGTACAATGACATCTTACACGCCAAAGAAGTTCATTGATGCCAGTAAGTACTTACAGTTAAAGAGGGCTACATTTTGAGTTAACTGCAAGAATAATAATAATAATAATAATAATAAGTGGTGCAATTGGGTAATTATTTCATATCCCAGTTTTTAAACTTGGGTTAGACAATGTAAACCCTGCTCCTGTAGAAAAACAGAATCTGTTTCATAAAGGAAATCACCTCAGCGTGACTAAAACAACGAGTGGCACCGACAGGCCTGTTGAGGCATGTTCATGGCTCCGCCCCCTAAGTTAGTGAACAGAACAAAATAAAAGAACCAGATAAACACAGGATAAATCAGGTTTGTATAGTTCCCAAAAGCATGCATTGAGGCAGAATTACACATTTTATATGCACAGCCTACGTGATTTACTAAATCAAATTAAAAGAAACAAGGGTTTATTGCATGGGTGCCATGACTCTTGTTGATTCTTATACCATCAACGTTATATGGTACAAACAAAATGATACATTCACAAATATTATAGTACTTTGGTGGAAAATTTCTCGACTAATTTGTTATGTTATTGTTCACCTGTAGGCTCCTACATCGACAATATCCCTTATAAAATAATACTACTATAAAGCACATAAATATGTTAATTTTATTAAAAGATATTGGTGGCTGTATGCAGCCTAAGTAACTTTTTTATCAGTAGAAGCATTAACACATACAGTACATTTGAATTTCCATCCTCATCACGATAATGTAATAACTTCTGTTCACTTCTGTACCCTGACCCAGAATCCAAGCCTAACCAAACCATTACATCCCTAACCCTAATCCAAGCCTAACAAAACCATTACAAGCCTAACCCTAATCCAAGCCTAACCAAACCATTACATGCCTAACCCTAACCCTAATCCAAGCCTAACCAAACCATTATATGCCTGACCCTAATCCAAGCCTAACCAAACCATTACATGCCTAACCCTAATCCAAGCCTAACAAAACATTACATGCCTAACCCTAACCCTAATCCAAGCCTAACAAAACATTACATGCCTAACCCTAACCCTAATCCAAGCCGAACAAACAATTGCATGCTTAAACCTAACCCTAATCCAAGCCTAACAAAACATTACATGCCTAACCCTAACCCTAATCCAAGCTGAACAAATCATTGCATGCTTAAACCTAACCCTAATCCAAGCCTAACAAAACGTTACATGCCTAACCCTAATCCAAGGCGAACAAACCATTGCATGCTTAAACCTAACCCTAATCCAAGCCTAACCAAACCATTACATGACTAACCCTAACCCTAATCCAAGCCTAACCAAACATTACATGCCTAACCCTAATCCAAGCCTAACAAAACATTACATGCCTAACCCTAACCCTAATCCAAGCCGAACAAACCATTGCATGCTTAAACCTAACCCTAATCCAAGCCTAACAAAACATTACATGCCTAACCCTAACCCAAGCCTAACAAACCATTGCATGCTTAAACCTAACCCTAATCTAAGCCTAACCAAACCATTACATGCCTAACCCTAATCCTAATATAAGCCTAACAAAACATTACATGCCTAAACCTAACCCTAATCCAAGCCTAACAAAACATTACATGCCTAACCCTAATCCTAATAAAAGCCTAACAAAACATTGCATGCCTAAACCTAACCCTAATCCAAGCCTAACAAAACATTACATGCCTAACCCTAACCCTAATCCAAGCCTAACAAATCATTGCATGCCTAAACCTAACCCTAATCCAAGCCTAACAAAACATTACATGCCTAACCCTAACCCTAATCCAAGCCTAACAAATCGTTGCATGCCTAAACCTAACCCTAATCCAAGCCTAACAAAACATTACATGCCTAACCCTAACCCTAATCCAAGCCTAACAAATCATTGCATGCCTAAACCTAACCCTAATCCAAGCCTAACAAAACATTACATGCCTAACCCTAACCCTAATCCAAGCCTAACAAACCATTGCATGCCTAACCCTAACCCTAATATAAGCCTAACAAACCATTGCATGCCTAAACCTAACCCTAATCCAAGCGTAACCAAACCATTACATGTCTAACCTTAATCCTAATCCAAGCCTAACCAAACCTTTAAATTCATAATCCTAATCCAAGCCTAACCAAACCATTACATGTCTAACCCTAAATCGCTGGACCACATAAGAACGAGTCCTAGCAAGGCAGATTACACCAGAAAACGTTTTAAAAGATAACAAAAACCAAGTACACACAGTTTATGTCTGTCTTTTTTTCTTTTTGAGAAACCTAGAAGACAACATATATATTCAATAAATAAGCTAATCGCCGTGTGTAAATCAGAGACCTGTAAATATCACTTCACCAGGTAGAAAACTTAATCACTGCAATGGAAAAATGTTGCATCGTGAAATTTACAGCTCAGCAAAAAAATAAAAATAAATCTGCAGTCCAGTTGTTTGCCAAATTGTAGCCGATAATGTAAATCAGTAAAAGCAGTGACTCTAATGCAAAACAAAGTCCTTTATTGGTTGAGATATTGTTTCTTCTAGTGTGAAAACAGGATCTTCTTCAGTTTCTAGTTCTTCAAAGATCCAAGCCTTTCTCTTCAGTGGAAGGCCTTTCCAGATATACCCTTTTTCCTGGTCTTCACCTCCAGGTCTGGCATATGTGAATGCTAAATTTTCTCTACCATTTGGTGCCACTCCTGAGCACTGGGAGGCCCTCTGAGCAGAATCAGCTGAATGAGAGCTCCCAGAATGCCATGCTCTCCTTCTGGGAAACTGAATGGTGGAATCTGATAAAGCACAGTAACTTGCTGCAGGTATGGGCATAGTAACACCTAAATAACTTGTGCAGCTGGACTGCTCAGTATGAAATGGTACTGATTTACATTCAGAGTAGGAATTACGTACACGGGGAAAACTGCACAATGAAGCAGCAGTGGAAGAAGCGGGATAGAAGGATGGACATGAAAGTCGTGCTTTTGGATAAAAAAGACCAATCTTTCTGCATCTAACTTCTCCCATTGCTCTTTCTTCTCCTGCTTCTTTTGGCTTTTCAAACGCTCCAAGTTCTGTTTCTTTTTTCTCGCTGTCACTTGTTCTTCTGTTTTTTCTCCTGTCTTGAGCTTCCTCTAGCTGAATTTCCAGATTATAAATGTCTTCCATTAACTGGTTGACTCGGTCAAAACGAGATAGCAAGGTAATGACAATAGGCTCCAGGCTGTCCAGGAATGGCTGAACTTCTATCGTTGACTTGGAAAGTGGCAATTCCTCAGACCTTATGGAGAAGACTGAGGACAGCAGACGGGGGGATGAAACTGAAGGTGATGAAGACAGAGAGCGAGAGGATAGAAGGATAGAGGAAACATTGGAGAAACAAGATTCCTGTGAAGTTCTAGAAGAAGAAGCATCCATGCCTTCAAACTTCACCCTGTGTCTGAACTAAACAGAGAAAAGAATTAGCAGGGTTAGCAACTCCCTGTCATGACTCTTGTTCAGAAAACTTACTACTACATCGTTCTACCTGTTTGGCTTTAGTAAGTCCCGTCCACAGCTTGAGTCTCTTGATGAAAAATTCTACCATTTCATAGTCCTGAGGCTCCATGGTCAGACGGGACAACTCGGCCTGCTTTACCCTTTAGGACACAGTAAATTACAAACTCATGGCACTCTGAAAAATAAAACCTGTCTAGTATGCAAACATTTAGCACAAGTTTTACTTTAGAAGACAAAAAAATTCCTGTGAGATCAATAAAGTTCTATCTTCTTGTATCCTATCTTAATACATAAATTGGTACAAGAGCTTTAACCCCATAACGGATAATGTTAACAGTCAATAATGAGTATTAGCCCCCCCACTTTTCATGGGCAGTGGGTAATTTTGCCTTTGCCTATTTCTGTCAGAAAAATATCTTATGAAGCAGTGTATGAATTGTAATGAAATATGTGTATACAACTGATTAACCTTTGTAGTTAATCCCATTCAAGATGAATGCCAAAGATAATCTTAGCAAATACTGTACTCACTATGGAATTTGTCATTTGACTGACACAAAGGGAAGCCAATCAGAGACCTGACATTTTCTGACACATGGGTCACCATGCATGTATATACAACAGCAAAAAACTAGCAAGCTCCCAAGTTGCCTAGTTAGCGTCCAATTTAGCATTTCTAACTGATCTGACCAACGAGTGGAATGACTTTAATGTAGATCTGCAAGAAAAAACAAAACTGTGATCAGTATGATCAGCTCAGTGCAACATGAAGCTGCGGTGCCATGATTTGGCAAACTTCAAGAACTTTATGTCAGAGCTGGAGACACAAGGGAAGTCGTGTGTGCAACTTGACGCTGCACGCTACACAGAGCAGAAGAGAACTGTCTGTCTTTGACAAACACGTTCAAGACTTCCAACAATGTTCAGTCAGGTCACCTGGATGATTTCTGTTCTTTTTTTCCACTTTTTTTTCCTAAATTCGAAGGACTTCTTCAGTCCAAGAAGCCACAAACAAACTGGAGTCCCACAAGTACCACACTCCCATAGTGGAAAAAAACAGTTTGCTGCTGATAAGATGGTTTGTGAAGCCCGCCCTCTCCCCCGTCACTCCTCTGAAGCAGTCATGCCAAAATGGTTCAAAACACCAAAGTCCATGCTTAGTAATCCAGGTTACAAATCCAACAATGTTCAGTCAGGTCATCTGGATAGTTTTTTTTCTTTTTTTTTTTTTTTTTTTGCTGAGACATTTAGTCTCCGAAGGATTTCTTCAGTCTGAGATGACATATACAAACTGGAATTCCACAAATACCACACTCCCATAGTGGAGAAAAATAACTGTTTGCTGGTGATAAGATGGTCATGAACTGCTGGTACTTTCAAGACTTGTTTTACTGAAGCCAATCACTACATTCATGTGCTACTCTTTTCGGGAAGATGCTGAGGTTGCTTCACCGGCATCAAAGATTGAAACACTGTTTCACGTTAACTTTTCTGGAGTGGAGGATGAGATTTTCACACTACAAGCTGACATTCAGCTCAAGGCCAGGGCTCATGGACAGTTCTGGAATTTACTCACAGAGTAAAATTACCCAAACATGAGGAAATGTGTACCTCCTGACTGCATTATTTGGCTCCACTTATTTATGTGTCAGTCTTTTTCTACATGAAGATTATGAAGTCCAAATATCGTTCCACCATAACTGATGATCATTTGGAAGTATGCTTGAGGCTGACTATCAGCAGCTACTGTTCAGACTATTCATCCCTGGTTGATTCCATTCAGTACAAGTCATCAGAGTAAGGTCATGACAAAAAATGTACATAATTGTCCAATAAAGCTAAGTCTGGTCCTCTGGACATTCAAAAAACAAAACAAAACAAAGCAAAAAAACTGTAGAAACGTTTCGTCTTTCGTCCGAAAGACTTCCTCAGTCTGAGAAGCTGTGTTCAGCTCAGTCTTATAAATAGCACCCTCCCACAGTGGATCAACCAGTTGGCTGATGACAGCCGAAACCAGCTGCTCACATGATCAAGGAGGACCATCAGCCTGACGATGGATCGTTAACACCCTGATGGTTGTTTGCTATTCACAGAGGGCTGAGTGATACTAGCAATAACAGCATTGTAAGTGGGGGACAGTTGAACCCGGAGGCCTCCACCTCTGTTTAATGATGGACGGTTTCTTTTCACAAAGATGGCCTCCTTTACTCCTCTCTCAAACCATTGTTCCTCTCTATCAAGGATGTGAACATCTTCATCCCTGAAAGAGTGACCGCTGGCCTGGAGATGAGTGTAGACCGCAGAGTCCTGACCTGATGATGTTGATCTTCTGTGCTGGGCCATCCTTTTGGCCAGTGGCTGTTTAGTTTCCCCGATGTAAGACTGATCACAGCCCTCCTGACACTGAACAGCATACACAATATTACTCTGTTTGTGCCGGGGGACTGGATCTTTGGGATGAACCAGTCTTTGCCGTAATGTATTTTGGGGTTTAAAAGCCACTGGGACGTTGTGTTTAGAAAATAAACGTCTCAATGTCTCTGAAACTCCCGCAACATACGGAATGACCACTGGTCTGGGTCTGGGTTCCTTCTTTTCACCTGATGGCTGGCTGGAGTCCTGTTTGGGTTTCTTCTCTGCTTTCAGGAAGGCCCAGTTAGGATATCCACATTTCTCTAGAGCCTGTTTTGTGTGTGATTTCTCCTTCTGTCTGGCTGCTGAGTTAGTGGGGACGCTGTCTGCTCTGTGGTACAGAGTCCTGATGACTCCTAACTTGTGCTCCAGAGGGTGATGGGAGTCAAACTGTAAATACTGGTCTGTGTGTGTGGGTTTGCGGTACACCTCAGTTTGCAAATTTCCTCTATCAGAAACTGAGACCTCACAGTCCAAGAAAGCCAACCTGCCATTTTTTACATCTTCTCGTGTGAACTTGATATATTTATCCACAGAGTTGATGTGATCAGTGAAATGTTGGACTTCCTGAGATTTAATTTTAACCCAGGTGTCGTCAACATACCTGAACCAATGACTTGGTGGTCTCCCTGAAAAGGATGTCAAAGCTCTCTTTTCTACCTCCTCCATGTACAGGTTGGCAACAATAGGAGAAACTGGAGACCCCATAGCACACCCATGTTTCTGCCTATAATATTGCTCCCCATATGTGAAGTAGGTTGACTGCAGGCACAGTTTCAAGAGTTGACACAGTTGTTCTGTGGAAAGTGTGGTCCTGTTGCTCAGAGTGGTGTCTGATTTTAACCTTAAACAGACCACCTCTACTGCTTCATCAACAGGAATGCACGTAAAGAGTGATGTGACATCAAAAGAGACCATTGTTTCATCAGTCTCCATGATGACATCCCTCACCTTATCCACAAAGTCCATGGTGTTCTGTATGTGGTGTTCTGAGCTGCCAACTAAAGGGATGAGTACAGATGCCAGATATTTGGAAACATTGTAAGTGACCGAGTTAATCATGCTAACAATTGGTCTTAAAGGTACACCCTGTTTGTGGATTTTGGGTAAACCATAAAGACTTGGCGTGGCCTCCCCTGGGTACAGTCTGTGGTACAGAATATTGTCAATAGCCTTGTCCTGCTTCAAAATTTTCAGGCAATCTATCAACTTCTTCTTGTAACCACTTCCTGGATCTCTTTTCAGCGGTTCATAAGTGGTTAAGTCACTAAGGAGTGACATAACTTTCTCATGATAGTCTTTCTGGTTCAAAATCACTGTGCACCTTCCTTTGTCTGCTGGGAGAATTATGATGTTTTTGTCTTTGCTAAGAGTGGTGAGTGCATCCCTCTCTTCTCTACTGATGTTGGAAGGTGGTGGTTTGGAAGGTGGTGGTACATAATTGTATTGTGCAATATTGATTCAAGCAGTTATGCAAGGTACATCAGCATATATTGTACAAATAAAGAATACTTAATATGTTTATACAAACCAGATTCAAAAAAAGTTGGGACAATAAACAAATTGTGAATAAAAACTGGATGCAATGATGTGGAGGTGCCAACATCTAATATTTTATTCAGAATAGAACACAAATCACAGATCAAAAGTTTAAACTGTGAGAATGTATCATTTTAAGGGAAAATTTTGTTGTTTCAAAATTTCATGGCATCAACAAATCCCCTAAACGTTGGGACAAGTCCATTTTTACCACTGTGTGGCATCCCCCCTTCTTCTTACAACACCCAACAGACGTCTGGGGACAGAGGAGACCAGTTTCTCAAGTTTAGAAATAGGAATGCTCTCCCATTCATGTCTAATACAGGCCTCTAACTGTTCAATTGTCTTGGGCTTTCTTTGTCACACCTTCTTCTTTATGATGCACCAAATGTTCTCTATAGGTGATCAGGGAGGAGACTGGGGAGTCTCCAGGCTCGAACCAGCAGACTGAGGCCCTGTTTACATGGACACTGTGGGGGGGGAAACGGATGTTTTGGGCATGTTAATTTAATGAAAAGTTTTGCGTTGACACAGATCCGCTCGAATCTCCCCCCTCCCTCATGTCCCCCTCACCTTCACCCACTGCGCATGCGTGCTGCATCACCAGTGTTGCCAGGTGTACGATAATTTTCGTATTTGTACGATAATTTTGCCCTCTGTACGATGTACGATCAATAATCCCGAAAAAGGCCAAAAATACGATAATTTGACCATTCTGTGAATGTGTAGTTATGATCGGTTTCCATCAGCCTGTCGCAACTGTCTGTCTGAGTTTTTTTGTGAACCCTGAAGGCATCTTGAAATTCCAGCCAATCGTGCTTTTCTAAATGTGACCTAAGAGTGACGTATATGCAGAACAACGACCATGATTGGCTGAATAGTCCGCTGCGCCCGCCCCATGAATTAGAAAAAGCAGAGCAGCAGAGCCGTGTGACAGTGTCTGACACCGGTCTGGAAGAAGTGATGAAAATGAGTGAACATTTATATAAAGTTGAACGTTAAATGATAATAAAGAAATATATTGAGAAAATATGACAGGAAAACTGGGACATTACTGATACAGGAAGACATTTACACAACATTCATAAAAAGGTAAGGAAAGCAGGAAGAAACAGGAACTTACTCGCATTAGAACAGGACACACAGACCTTAATAAATATCTTATTTCTACTTCCGCTCTCGACAAGGCAAGTCGCATATCTTTCTGCTCCTTCCTTCCCTAAGTTTTTTTCCTCCTCCCTGCTTGCTTTTTGTCTCGTCTGACACTTCAGCGCTCACTCGAACCAATTTGCGATGGAATTAGTAAATTGGGCTGTTTCTTCAATAGATAAGATTTTTTCCACGAAGCGGACCGTGCCAGGAGAAGCGGTCTGCCCCTCTGACACACACGCGGCTGGATACATGATGGACTCATGGGGACAGTGGCAGCCTATGTGTTTGACCGTCTTGAGTGTCGAAGACGTGGAAGATTTGTGGATTATTGGACTATTAGTAGCAGCTGCTCTTTTTTTTGGCATCGGAGGGACTGTCTGCTACCTGAAGCTGAGGAGGGCTTCGGCGGCTATCAGCGCGCTGGCGAAACTCCCTGATCAGCATGATTCTCTGATCCGGGCCGTGAGCAACTCATCCCAGCTGTTGTATGAGCTCAATCGCACGTTGGGTGCGTCGGTGGACTACCGGGGACCTGCTGGGCGTTTTGGAACTCGTTTACAGCCGCCTGGGTCCCAACTGGGCATGGATGGGGGTTCATAGACCGGAACCTCATATGATTTGGAATTTTGGCTCTGAAACAGCGTCTGGACTTGGAGGCTGCAGTGAAAAAGAACACTGTGGTCTGAATTGGAATAAACAAAAAGACTATCTAATCTGGTTTCTGCACACGTCCTTGAAAAGAGGCCTGTTTGGAAACTTTCTCCTGGAGCGTAGAGTTGAAGTGCCCTTGCTGACCTCCCTCACCCGCACCCCCCAGAGATCTCTGTGTGTGGCTCGGATGACGCCCAGCTGAACAAACTGCTGAACTGTGTTCTTTGAAGTTACTCACAGACTAAATATCTCCTTGCCTGTCGTCAAAACTGCAACAATGTCTCGTGTGACTGTGCTTTCGCTGATAGAGTTTTTGAGACTTTATCATGGAGTGTCCTCAGGCAATCTTTGATAAATTCTTTTTTTGAATATCACAAATGATACCTACTGTGCTTTTCCTTTTTCCATATCTGTTTTGCTCTTCATCCATGATGGATGAGAGATGGCCGCGCTGACGAACATGCGTGTTTTGAACATGCGTGTTTTGAATTGCAGCAGCTTAACATTCTCTGACCTCTGGATGACTGTGTTTACATGATCACGTTGTATTGGTTTACTGGTGCAATGTTAATAAAAAATCTCTTATCTCTCTTATCTCTTATCTTATCTCTTAAAATAATTGGAAAACATGCAACAGGACTTTTTTGTGACATGTGCACCAGCAATTTCCCTGAAACGGTTCAACATGTCTATATGGAATGTCCAGGGTACGAAACAAGAAGAAAGCATTTCCAAAAAGAAATAAATAAAATGAATTTTAATTAGGGATGTTTTTTTAGTAGTGATATCAGTAAAGTTAAAGATCAAGTTATTATTTCCTTGAAAATACAAACTTAATAGACAGAATTTAGTTGAGTTATTAAATGAATTTTACAGAATTAGTTTTTTTTTTAATAATCTCCGGTCCACACTTCAGCTCGGTGGTGCAGCCATGAAACAAAACAAGAAGTGGGGGCGGGAGGGGCTCATTAGTTGCCACCAGACATCCATCCATCCATCCATCTTCTTCCGCTTATCCGGGGTCAGGTCACGGGGGTAGCAACCTAAGTAGGGAGGCCCAGACTTCCCTCTCCCCAGCCACTTGGAGCAGTTCCTCCGGGGAATCCCAAGGCGTTCCCAGGCCAGCCGAGAAACATAGTCCCTCCAGCGCGTCCTGGGTCTTCCTCTGGGTCTCCTCCCGGTGGGACGTGCCCGGAACACCTCACCAGGGAGGAAGGACCATGGGAGACCGGGCTTTCAGTGTGGCTGCCCCCCGTCTGTGGAACTCTCTTCCTGACTGTCTAAGAGCCCCACAGTCTGTGGTTGACTTTAAGAGCGGCTTGAAGACCTTCCTTTTCGACCAAGCATACTCTGCCTCCTCATGATTCTACTTTTGATCTTGGCTGATATTGTTATTGGTTTTAATTGTTTTATTATTTGTTTTATTGACATTTAATTCTGTTGCTCCTTGTAGCACTTTGAGATTTTCATTAATGAAAAGTGCGTTATAAATTGAATTCATTATTATTATTATTATTATTACAGGGAGGCGTCCAGGAGGCATCCTAACCAGATGCCCGAGCCACCTCAACTGGCTCCTCTCGATGTGGAGAAGCAGCGGCTCTACTCCGAGTCCCTCCCGGATGACTGAGCTTCTCACCCTATCTCTAAGGGAGAGTCCAGCCACCCTGCGGAGAAAACTCATTTCAGCCGCTTGTATCCGAGATCTTGTTCTTTCGGTCATAACCCAAAGCTCATGACCATAGATGAGGGTGGGAACGTAGATCGATCGGTAAATTGAGAGCTTTGCCTTTTGACTCAGCTCTCTCTTCACCACGACAGACCGGTACAGCGCCCGCTTCACTGCGGACGCTGCACCTATCCGCCTATCGATCTCACGCTCCAGTTTTCCCTCATTCGTGAACAAGATCCCGAGATACTTAAACTCCTCCACTTGGGGCAGGACCTCCTCCCCGACCCGGAGAGGGCATGCTACCCTTTTCCGGCTCAAGACCATGGCCTCGGATTTGGAGGAACTGATCCTCATCCCGGCCGCATCACACTCGGCTGCAAACCGCTCCAGTGAAAGTTGTAAATCACGAACTGATGAAGCCAGTAGGACCACATCATCTGCAAAAAACAGAGAAGCGATTCTAAGGTCACCAAAACGGATCCTCTCAACACCTTGGCTGCGCCTAGAAATTCTGTCCATAAAAGTTATGAACAGAATCGGTGACAAAGGGCAACCTTGGCGGAGTCCAACTCTCACCGGAAACGAGCCTGACTTACTACCGGCCACCAGACATTAATACGTATTATTGTCTATGGTTCCCACCAGTACTGACGCCACAAAGCTGTGAGTGCCTGTTAGACGCTATTATAATAATAATAATAATAAACTTTATTTGTATAGCACCTTCCTACAATGCCTTGCATTGACCAAGGTGCTTAATTCAACAACTATTCAACAACAGAGTGACTATAGAGCATACTTGTTATTTTGTTTATGACGGGTGTACGATAATATCCCTCAAAATACAATAATTTTAGGGCTCTAGTACGATAATCCTACATTTCTCACCTGGCAACACTGTGCGTCACTCTGCTGACAGACTGCTGCTCTCTGTTGTGCTAAGCGTTCAGCTAACAACAACTTAACAACAAGTTAAGGCTAGATTTGGATAATAGTCGACAGATTTGACACCAAGCGGGACTCTCTTCATCTAACAAGCTGCACACCAGTTGCTGAGTGGACCTGAACCGAGTCCATGAGGATGATGTCGGACTTTAGTCCGTGATAAACAGCTGACTTACAGCAGGTAAATCAACGTTCTTAATATAATGTTTGCTTGTGTTTACTTTGATCACACAACAACTGAGTTTTTATTTATTTATTCCTGCCAGGTGGAGAAGCTGTCGTTCCAACAGGCAGACCGGTTCTGATGGGTCCAGATGAACACACAGCAAGAGTCCAGTTCATTAACGTAGTTACAGTTCGGTTCACGTGTTTTAATAGTGTTCAGTTTAATTCTCAGTGTTTGTGTTACGTAAAGTTTGTGGTGCTGAATAAATAAATAAATAAAAAATAAACCTGGTGTCTTCATTTTCACAGCACGTTACGCACTGTTTAAAAAACGTAACGAGTCCAGATAGATACTGTAGTTCAGATAAATTTAAACATCTCCCACGCCAACATAAATACTGTTTATTATTGTTAAACTCTTATATTTTGCAGCGTGACACGTGAAATGTCCGCATGCCCACTGTCCGCGCGTGCGAGCTACGTGCATGTGGTTGACACAAAAGATCAGCAAGAGATGTTTCCATTATCAACGGGGGGTCAGCGAAAAAGTTCCACCTTGAGAGGTAGATCAGAAAAGTATCGGATGCAAAGAGGGGGGCCAGTGAACTCGTGTCAACGATAAGCAAAGACGCAAAGAGAAAGTAGCGGTTCCACTCAAAATACGCGCCGTGTAAACAGGGCCTGAGAGACAGCACTGTTCATCAGGCAGTCAGGATGCTAAACACTCTGCGTGCTCTGCATCCCCTCCCACTTGTATTGCCTTAACACAAAAAAACTTTCACACATTACCACACAACACAAAGTTTTTATTTTTTTATTTTTATTTTTTTTAACACTGGACTCTGTGTCATCAAAACGGGTTATTCACTCAACTCACGGTCATGTGCTCATTCAGTTTGCACTACTTCTCATATTTGCACTAATGTTTGTATTACATTACTGCCTATAGTCATACTACTGTTTACATTCACTGTTTACATTTATTACTACTGTTTACATTTATTACTACTGTTTACATTTACACTACTTTTTATATCTACACTACTGCTGATATATATATATATTCTTTTTACTAGCCTTATTGCATATGCCACTTTACCTCTATACCAATATCAACTACCTCATACATATACTGTGTACATTAACTTCATATGCTGCTTTGTCACTCTTTTACAAATGTCAATGCCAGAACCTTCATTTTATTTTATAGATATACTTTTTACACTTTTATACTACTATGCAAAAAACTCAGGACAGTATTACACTTTTATTATTTCATTTTATGCTTATGTTTATTAAATGTTTAGTGTTGGTGTAACTTTTCATACTTTTATACTACTATGCAAAAACTACTATGCAAAAACTCAGGACAGTATTACACTTTTATTATTTCATTTTATGCTTATGTTTATTAAATGTTTTAGTGTTTTTAGTGTTTAAATGGTTACTGTTGCACCGAGGGACTGAGAGAAATGCAATTTCAATCCTGTGTATGTCCTGTACATATTGCAGTTTTGACAATAAAGTTGTTTGACTTGACTTTGACTTTGAAAGATCTGGACTGCAGGCTTGCCATTTCAGTACCCGGATCCTTCTCCTATGTAGCCATGATGTTGTGATTGCTGCAGAATGTGGTCTGGCATTATCTTGTTGAAAAATGCAGGGTCTTCCCTGAAAGAGATGACGTCTAGATGGAGCATATGTTGTTCTAGAACCTGAACATAGTTCTCTGCATTAATGGTGCCTTTCCAGACATGCAAGCTGCCCATGCCACAAGCGCTCATGCAACCCCATACCATCAGTGATGCAGGCTTCTGAACGGAGCGTTGATAACAACTTGGGCTATCCTTGTCCTCTCTGGTCCGGATGACATGGCGTCCCAGTGTTCCATAAAGAACTTCAAATCGTGACTCATCTGACACAGAACAGTCTTCCATTTTGCCACACTCCATTTTAAATGACCCCTGGCCCAGTGCAAACGTCTGAGCTTGTGGAGCTTGCTTAGAAATGGCTTCCTCTTTGCACTGTAGAGTTTCAGCTGGCAACGGTGGATTGTGTTCACTGACAATGCTTTCTGGAAGTATTCCTGAGCCCATTCTGTTATTTCCTTGACAGTGGCATTCCTGTTTGAGGTGCAGTGACGTTTAAGGGCCCGGAGATCACGAGCATCCAGTAGAGTTTTACGGCCTTGACCCTTACGCACAGCGATTGTTCCAGATTCTCTGAATCTTTTGATGATGTTATGCACGGTTGATGATGATAACTTAAAAGTCTTTGCTATTTTACGCTGGGTAACACCATTCTGGTATTGCTGCACTATCTTTCTGTGCAACAATGGTGGAATTGGTGATCCTCTTACCATCTTGGCTTCTGAGAGACACTGACACTCTGAGAAGCTCTTTTTATACCAGTCATATTGTCAATTGACCTAATTAGTGTTAGCTGGTTTTCCAGCTGTTCGTTATATGCTCAATTTCATTTTTCCTGCCACTTATTGCTACTTGTCCCAATTGATCAGTCATCTTTGTTCTATTACAAATAAAATATTGACATTTGCCATCTCCACATCATTGCATTCAGTTTTTATTCACAATTTGTTTAGTGACCCAACTTTTTTGGAATCCGGTTTGTAAATTAGTATGCGTTTTGTATTTTTATAGTAGGTAGATCACTTTGACTTGGTCATTTTAAAAGTAGCTTACATGCTGAAAAAGTGTGGCACCCCTGAAAATTAGTTTGTACCACTACCAGACAAATTTCAACATCATATCAAAAGAACCACCTAAAAGTTGGTCATTGAATTGATAAAGCTTTTCGGATGAGAAGCGAAACGTCTTCTGTTACAAATAAAGTCCAGTTGATCTTGAATTGAACGCCTTTTTGATTTATCATGTCCTGGACGACTGAGAATCTTCACCAGCACACCTAAAAGTTCTCTCATTAAAAAGGAATATTATATACTGTACCTATATGTAGAGATGATAACTGCTCCACTGAGTCTAGCAAGGAGCCAAAAGCTGCTGCCAAACATCAGCAGCCCATAAAGAGGTCCCAGGACTGGATGGAGCTTGCAGAGCTTTTGGAGCACCCTCTGGTTGCAAAATATTGATATCACTGAGACTCTGCTTTGCTTCATCGTCAGGAAACCTTCCAGTGACTGGAAAAAAAGCTGAACCAAACAGAAAGCCATGTCAAACACTGGAGCATGTTTTCAGCTGAGCATTTCATCTTGTACCATGTTTCCAAGGTGAGTACAGATCAGAAGGAGGAGCAGCATCAGGACAACGATGGCCCCCAGTTCCCTCCGGGCTCTCTGCAGAACTCTGCCTATCATCACCCACCTCTGCGCAAGCCTTAAGGTTGCCAGAAGCTGGAGTACACAACAGCAGAGATTAGCAGGCATTCAATTAACTGTGTAATCTATGAATCTGTGTTTTTACATAATGAACTAGAGCTCATAGTTACTTTTAGAACAAGCAGAAAGAGCAAGGTGGCAGCACACTCAGAGGACCTTTCTGCCAGAAGGGCAGCTTCATGGAAGTTGATGATGTTTTCTTGCTTGGACTGTATCTGAAAGGTATATTCATGTCATAAAATGACGCTGCAGAAGTGAAAGACATCGGACCCCATAGTTGTTTTTATGTTACCTCATGAACACACACAGCAGCAAGAGACAGGAAGCGGAGCTGCAGGACAGCCGTTGCACAAAACAAAAAGCCCAAGAGCAGCTGGAACAAGTGGTTGCACTGCCAGATATACTGAGCATGCTCAGTAATGATGGCCCACAACTCCCCGATCATGATCAGGAGAGCAGAGATGAAGAGAAAAATCTGCACAACAACTCAGAAATTGAGTAGCTGTACAGTTGAATCTGTAATGACAAAAGAATGTTCTTTATGTGTTACCGTAAGAGCCACATGGAGATCCAGTCCTGAGAAGGATGAAGGGATGAGGAGTGGATGGATGGAGAGGAAGGAGGAGACGCCTTGTGTCTGAGTCGGCTCTAGTCGTATGGACACGCACATGAACAAACCAGATGCTCTGTGTTGCTGCGTAAAGTCTATAGAAAGAGCTTTATACCTGGAATTAAACAGGAAAATAATAATGATAATGAATTCAATTTATAACGCACTTTTCATTAGTGAAAATCTCACACAGATCTGGTCAAATCTTTATAATAAATATAAGAGCAATCTCATGCAATGTCACAAGGTTCCTGTTTGGATTAGATTGTAAATAACTCAGCTACTACCACACTGAGTTAGTTTTATATCAACATCTGTCAAACTGACCAAGTTTCAGCCCTTGTTGGGTTTTTTAATGTCAATTGGCTGTAGCGGACATTTTTAATCAGGTTGACCGTAAAAAGACACAGATGTACAGTAATTGATTACTTTCTACAATTTAATTAAAATTAATCCTGTGACTCATGAGATATTTTGCTAACAAATACAGGTACACAAAACATTATTATATTATATGATTATTATATATCTTACATAGTTTTTTTTTATTTTACTCCTTTTACATTGAAACATAAAAATAAAGAAAAAAAAACCCCATTTCATAAATATGTGAAAGAAAGAATACATAAAATGAAAGGTGGCAGAAGGAAGAATTCTTATTATGTCTGCCCTTTTTTCAAGAACAAAACAATTTCAAACAATTCAAAACATAATCATTATAGAAATAACAGATGAAAAGAGTAATTTTCACAATCAACAATAACTAGTACATTAGACGCTTAACTAAAGCTTTAGTATTTTGTTCATCCATCTTTAGTATTTTGTGAACAATTTAGATTTGATAATTTTTTTAATTTAATCACGGTCAACATCTTTAGCATCAATTTCCAAAACATTCCATAATTCGACTCCCTAGTTCAGTTTGATATAGTCTACAAGGAAAAATAACTTGTATCATTTGTGTGTGTGTGTGTGTGTGTGGGGG
>JBBPBX010008626.1:49947-62037 GCA_038048925.1 Garcialebias charrua
GATGTCCCCTGTCGCTGAAGGATTTGAAACGTGAATGTTTGTAGTTTTTGAGATGAGGTTACAGTATTCACATTTATGTTTTTGGTGTAATATATTCAAGTGAGTAGGAGTTACTCTGTGTGTAAGGAGAGAGGCAGGTTTTTTCCTTTTCTTGTCTGAGGCAGTGCAGGGTGATGACGGATCCTGGTGGGGGGAGGGAACCGTTTTATCCACCAGGTGCAGTGGTGGAGCCAGGGGGTGGCCAGTGGTGGCCTTAAATTTCAACCACCCCACCGGTCAACCCAGTCATTTGAAGAAATTATACTTTTAGTTAAACTAGAAGGTATAGTTCCTCAAATGTAGGGGTGGTCATCTATATGGTGATGCTATCTTGAATTTTGACTTAACGCAATTTTCAAAAGTGACCTTTGTTACGCCTAGATGTAGCCACACACCATAAAAGGAAGTGAGTATATCACTTTTTTAAATGATCTGGCTCACAAAATGAACCAGTAGAGGGTTTTCAAAGTTCCCCCTTCGCTCTGCGAAAAGGGACAAAACCTCAACCTGGTTTGATTTTTCTCAGATTATAACATAGCAAATATCTAAAATAGCTCAGTCTGGTCCTCTGGACATTCAAAAAACAAAACAAAACAAAGCAAAAAAATTGTAGAAATGGTTCGTCTTTCTACAATTTTTTTTGCTTTGTTTTGTTTTGTTTTTTGAATGTCCAGAGGACCAGACTGAGCTTTTTTTAAATTTTTCTACTTGGATTATTGAGCATGCATCAGGGAACATAGCAAATAGTATTTTTCCCCCTATTTTGAAAAGTAAATCATCAATTCATAAATGCAGAATGTCAATAAATTTTTGCTCGGCACGTCGAAAACTGGAGTCCTGTTCCAACAACAACAATCCAACTTACCCTGTCCGGTCAGTCTCTGAGATGAGCACGTCAGCGAGCAGCTGGTGGCTTGTTGAGCTGCTGTTCCCTAACAGGTGAGTCTTCGGGTCACCAGGTGTTTGTGTGAACTGCACCTGAGGCAGCCCCACCAGCTGCAGCAGTGGCGTTTGGTGGAGGTACTTCACCAGAGTCTGATTGATCCACTGCTCTGCTTCTGACCAGCTGCAGGACAAAAATATATACATGTATATATGATTAGAAAGCATTGCATCAATAAAACCCTAGCCTGGTTAAAACCAGACCCTTGTCCTTCACTTCGCTTCGGACTAGGGTCTGGACTTTCTGTTATAAACAATTCTTGCTGGAGGCGTGGCCTCTGCTGATGGCTGCTCCCCCGTGGTCTGCTGAACTTGACTTCAGCTCCGCCTCCTGCTGAATTTTCTCTCGCTGCCGTTGCATATGCTGTGTTTATATGTTAATAAAAATAATAATAAAACCATGGATCGCTGGTCCAACACACCAGAAGACCAGGAAATCTGATGGGACTCTTTAATTCTCTCGTGACAACCTCAGTCATTTCCTTGTTCATTTCACTCAGCGGAGGGAGAGGAGGAGGAGGAGGGAGCGATAACTTGACTTTTGGCAAAAAAACAAAAGAAAACTCCAGATCAGGGATTAAGAAGGGGAAATTAATACATTTTGAGGCTAGCCTGTATAAATAAAGGTTGAATGAAAAATATAAAACAGTCCTGCATCGCTTTGCATCGCTTTGAATGAGAACATGCGGCTGCTCGCTGGCTGCGCTGGGACAGGTGGGGGCGTGGGTTAGGGGCCAAAAACTCCGCCCCTTCTGTTCTCTGATTGGTCCGGTCAAAAATCTACCGGAGAAATCGTTGTCTATGGGAGAAGTCCCAGACTGTGCAGTGAAGGGAAATGAGAATTGAGCGGAGCTGTGCAGGAAGGCGAGGGCCAGGCTAATAAAACCCAGTTGCAATAAATAATGAACATCAGTAACATAAATATTTGTTTGTCTCTACTGCATCCAAAGCTAAGCTCAGTCCTGCTAATGTAAATAATGAAACCAAACATTTGTGGCTGAAATTATTCCTAGAAAATGACATTTTTTTTTTTATTGCTCATTGATAAAACGCAAATTATAAATGGTAATTTTTCTTCTTCTTCTTTCAGCTTCTCCCTTCGTTAGGGGTCGCCACAGCGAACTAGTCCCACGAAGACTTGGTTGGCAATTGTTTTTTTTACGCCCGATGCCCTTCCTAACAACCACAGACCACCGAGCTACCACAGCCGTCTGTGTGGAGCAGAGAGCTGATATCTAGGGTTCCGGGGGAGCAGATGGTGGGGGTTAAGGGCCTTGCTCAAGGGCCCAGAGTGGGGCAGATGAGGGTGGAGACAGGTGTGACTGCTTCACTTATCCCACCCACATTTTTTATGTTGTCGGTACCGGTGCTTGAACCGGCGATCTTCCGATCACAAGCTCACCTTCTTAACCTCTGCGCCACCACTCCCACTGTAATGGTGGGCAATAACGTTTTTGCCTGTAGATGCATAACTGTGTATGTTAGCAAAATATCTCGGGAACCAAAAACCGTATTTTAATTCAAATGCTCAATGTAATGGAGAGAAATGTTCTCTCTTAACCTACTTAAATAAAAGAACCACAGTTGATGGCAGAATAAGTCTTTTAACCGGTATCTACTTGCAAGGACATATTTTCAGGACAGGTTGCACAGAAATACAGTGTAGATAACTGTTATGTTAGTCCATTATGTTAATGTTCTTGTAATTATTCAGATTTCCCAACAGGTGGCATTGTGGTAAAAAGGTGTTTCTGTACTGAAAGCAGTTGAGCATGCATGTGTTATGCTATACGCTAATAAATAGCATGATAAACAATTACAAACAAACATACAGGAAGTACACACAAAGGTCATGAGGATCTGTGACAAACTGTCTGTGAAGCTTGTTTTTATATTCTTATCATTTCATTTCAGCCGAGCTCACAAACTCAGAGGTGTCCTAGGAGCAACAGCTGCACGCTGCAGCCAGCTCCTCATCCACTTCTCTCTGCTAACCCAAACATAGTTCATGGGCAGAGTTAACATTCTCAGTCGTAGTAGTTAAAAATAGCCATAAACGTTGACCAAAAATTCCCTAAAAATCATCACTGGATATATTGCTACAAGACATGAGGAGTCAAAGCAATTCAAAATAGTCTCCACAGCAAACTGAATTTATCAAACACAAAAAAAGGTTTATAACTCATTCAGTTTTAGAAAATACTGTACTAAGCTAGGATTTGATATGGTAATAGCTAATAGTCATGTCCATCACATGGTTCAAGAACTAACTTAATTGCACAAGATTTTTCCCTGAAGCTTTGTTTTTTACTATTGGATTCCATTCTGCCAATCAGTTAGCAAAATATCTCATAAACCACTGAACACTTTTGAATTAAACTCTTCATATATGAACATCTACAATGAAAATATTTACAATTCAAGACAGCTAATCATTGTACAGCTCAGCATATGTTAGTGTTAGTTTAAAGTTAAAGTGGAATGTTCTTACTCGCTGAGTGAGGTGAGGTTAGGGGAACCCACAGGTGCTGTGTGAAGATGCTGCCTGATGGTGGAGTCCAGCATCCTAGCCTGGCTTTGCTCTAACCTGTCCTGGTAGTTCACCATCAGGACCAGCAGAAGAAAGACCAGCTGGCATGTACAGTTCTGCAGAAAAAAATTCAGTATTTTTTAGTTAGAGAAAAGGCATTTTTTGTGATAATGCTGCTTGAATATGTGGGTAACAATAATGTATGGATGGATGGATGGATGGATGATGAATGCTAGACAGATGGAAGATGGATGTGTGGATGGATGGGTGGATAAATTGTAGATGGATGGATGAATTGTAGATGTATGGATGGATGATGATGGATGATGAATGTTAGATGGATGTGTGGATGGATGGATGGATGGATGGATGGGTGGATGGGTGGATCGATGATGGATGATGAATTGTAGCTGAATGGATGGATGGATGATGAATGGATGGTTGGATGGATAAATTGTGGATGGATTTAGATTTAGATTTGGACTTAGAGAGGTCAAGGTCGAGAGCTTCATATCTTTTTGAAAGAAATTCTAGGCAACAGGAGAAGAGTAGGAGAAGGTCCTTTTGCCCAAGTTAAGTCTGCACTGAAGGAACACTGCATATAATAATGTCCTTAGAGCACATTGATGGATGGCTGAATGGATGGATGATGGATGGATGGATGGATGGATGCAATGTGACTGCTGAAAATCTGCTGAAGAAGCTTAAACTGGGTTGTTAAAAGCTAAAATGAACATCATATAGTTTAAATCTAAAAGTATTGAAACACTAGAATAAAAAGTATCAAATCATGAGCTAAAATCTGAAATAAGCAAAAAGCAAACTAAAAGCCTAAAGTAGCAAACTCACAGCTAAAAGATAAAGTTGTAAAATAGCAGCTGTAAGATTTTAAAAAATAGCAAAAGGCTAGCTAAACATCAAGCGTCTACCTATAAACGTAAATTAGAATGGGTTAGCTGAAAACTAAATAAGCAGAAGAAAACAAAAACAGAGGAAGTTTAAGCCAATTTCAAAGAGAACAATGTTTTTTTTAAAAATGGGATTAGGTATTAGGAATTTTATGTTCATAGTGAAATTATGTAATACTAAAATAAAAAACATTTTAAAAGTATAAAAGTTACAAAGTTGGAACACCCATCTCCTGAATGAGCTGAGGGTTTGAAATAAATGGTTATACTAGCAAAAAATATGCAGTTAGATTTCCAAAAACGCACAAACGATACAATTATGTGAATGTTCAGTTAGAATCTCCTCTCTGGGCTGCCATCTTATCATGGTGGAGGGGTTTGAGTGTCCTAATGATCCTAGGAGCTATGCTGTCAGGGGCTTCATGCTCCTAGTAGGATCATCCAAGGCAGACAGGTCCTAGGTGAGGGACCAGACAAAGTGCAACCCAAAGACCCCTTATGATGAGCGTAGAGAGAATCAGAATGATGAATGATGAGTACAACTAATGGACTAAATGTTCCCTCGCCCGGACGCAGATCACCGGGGCCCCACTCTGGAGCCGGGCCTGGAGGTGGGACACGTTGGTAAGCACCTGGTGGTTGGGTTTTTACCCATGGAGCCTGGCCAGGCACAGCCCAAAGAGGAGACATGGGTCCCGCTTCCCATGGGCTCACCACCTGTGGGAGGGACCAAAGGGGTCGGCTGCAATGTGGGATGGGTGGTGGCCAAGGGCGGGGACCCTGGCAGTCTGATCCTCGGCTACAGAAGTTGGCTATTGGGACGTGGAATGTCACCTCTCTGGTGGGGAAGGAGCCTGAGCTAGTGTGTGAGGTTGAGAGGTTCCGGCTAGAAATAGTCTGACTCACCTCAACGCATGGCTTTGGCTCTGGAACCAGTTTCCTTGAGAGGGGTTGGACACTCTTCCACTCTGGAGTTGCCCCTGGTGAGAGGTACCGAGCAGGAGTGGGCATACTTGTTGCCCCCCCATCTTGGTGCCTGTACGTTGGGGTTCACCCCGGTGAACGAGAGGGTAGCCTCCCTCCGCCTATGTGTGGGGGGTACGGACTCTGGCTGTTGTTTGTGCTTATGCACCAAACGGAAGCTCAGATTACCCACCCTTTTTGGAGTCCTTGGAGAGGGTAATAATAATAAAAATAATAATCATTTTATTTAAAAGTGCCTTTCAGGACACCCAAGGACACTTAACAAACCAATACAGTGTAATACAGATCAAACATTATCAGCGACAAATTGAAATATAAAATACATAAAAATTATAAAATGCAAAATAATAAAAATACATTTAGTAAAGTTAATGATAAGCTAGTCTAAAGAGATGTGTTTTCAGGGCAGTCTTGAACAGAGAAAGGGAGGTGGTGTTTCGAAGGTCTGGCGGTAGGGCGTTCCAGAGGTGAGGGGCAGAGCAGGTGAAGGCCCTGCTCCCCATGGTGGAGAGGCGGGCAGAGGGTACATGGAGATGTAGCGAAGAGGAGGATCTGAGAGAGCGTGATGGGATGGAGATTTGTAGGAGGTCAGATAGATAAGGAGGGGCAAGGTTGTGGATAGATTTGAACGTGAGGAGTAGAATTTTGAAGATGATGCGTGATTTAACCGGGAGCCAGTGGAGCTGCTGCAGGACAGGAGTGATGTGGTTATAGTAGGAGGTTTGAGTGATGACACGGGCAGCTGAGTTCTGGACCATCTGTAACTTGTGGAGAGATTTGTTGGGGAGGCCGTAGAGAAGGGAGTTGCAGTAATCAATACGGGAAGTCACAAGACTGTGCACCAGGATGGCTGTGGAGCGGGGTGTGAGAGAAGGATGGAGACGGTTAATATTACAGAGGTGGAAATAGGCAGACCGAGTAATATTGTTGATGTGTGAAGTGAAGGAGAGGGTGGTCTCGAGGATGACACAGAGGCTCTTGACCTGAGGGGAGGGGGATAGCAGAGAGTTGTTAAGTGGACGAGAAGATGTTCTGATTTTGAAATAGTTTTTGGTACCGACAAGAATGATTTCTGTTTTGTTACTGTTTAGTTGAAGGAAATTGTTAGAAAACCAGTGATTTAGCTCATTGAGACAGTCTGTGAGGATGGAGGGTGGGTGGGTGGAGTTAGGTTTTGATGACAAGTAGAGCTGTGTGTCATCAGCATAACAGTGGAAATGGACGCCGTATTTGCGGAAGATGTGACCTAGAGGAAGGAGGTAAATGATGAAGAGGAGGGGTCCGAGGACAGAGCCTTGGGGGACACCCGTGGAGACAGGGGAAGACTGGGAACGGAAGGATTTAAGCTGAATGAATTGAGTGCGGTCAGAGAGATAGGAGTTGAACCAGTCTAACGGGGTACCTGAGATGCCAATGGAGGTTAGTCTGTTGAGGAGGATAGAATGACAGATGGTGTCGAAGGCAGAACTTAGATCAAGAAGAATGAGGATGGACAGAAGACCAGAGTCAGCAGCAAGAAGAAGGTCGTTAGTAATTTTTACAAGAGCCGTTTCGGTGCTATGGTGGGGGCAAAATCCAGATTGAAACTCTTCATAAATGTTGTTGTTGGACAGGTGTGAGTGAAGTTGACTAGCAACAGTTTTTCAAGAATCTTTGAGATGAAGGGCAGATTAGAGATCGGACGAAGTTTGTGCTATGGTGGGGGCGAAATCCAGATTGAAACTCTTCATAAATGTTGTTGTTGGACAGGTGAGAGTGAAGTTGACTAGCAACAGTTTTTTCAAGGATCTTGGAGATGAAGGGCAGATTGGAGATCGGACGAAGATTACTGAAGTTGGTAAAGTCAAGACCTGGTTTCTTGATGATGGGGGTGATGGCAGCAGATTTGAAGGCTGTGGGAACAATGCCAGAGGTTAGGGAGGAGTGGATGATATTAGTGATGATAGGGAGCAGAGACGGGAGACAGGATTTAACAAGAACTGTGGGAAATGGGTCAAGTTGACAGGATGAGGACTTGGACTTGCTGATAATGTCAGCAATGTCATCAGCAGAGGGGAGGGAGAAGACAGAGAAAGGGAGGGAGGGAGGGGGGAGNGGAGGGAGAAGACAGAGAAGAGGGAGGGAGGAGGGAGGGAGGGAGGGAGAGGGAGGGGGGGAGTTCAACAAGGATGCTGGGGGCAGTATTTGGTCCAAGGTGTTTATGAATTGAAATAATCTTTTCATTGAAATATGACATCAGGGAGTTGCAAAATTCTGTGGAAACCATGTGAGAGGGTAGAGAGTTAGGAGATGAGACAGAACGGTGAAGGAGAGAGAACAATGTCTTTGAATTACCAACATTGGAACTGATGATGTCTGAGAAGTAGCTAGATTTGGCTTGAGAAATACTGTTCTTGTAATGGATGAGGTGGTTTGCATAAAGTTCCTTGTGAATTGTGAGACCGGATTTTTTATAAAGACGCTCTAGCCGCCGACCTTTGGTTTTCAGGGAGCGGAGTTCTGGAGTGAACCAGGGTGCAGAGTTGGAGAAGGAAACAGTCCAAGTTTTCAGAGGAGCAACAGAGTTAAAGGGATTGTGACATGATTTTTTTACTATTCATAAAATTGCTCAAAATATATATATTTTATCATTTAAATATGTTTGTTTTTGCAAACAAAATGATAAATCACTTTAATTTTGCTTTAAAAGTGATTTTGAACTTCAAGCCGTGTTTAATCATGGGAAATCCGATTACACTCGAACGCACCATATGTGATGTCACACTGGGCAGAGGGCTGTGGTGTCTTTAATAGCGGACAATTTAAAACTGGACGAATTTAGCAATCTATGTGAAGATTTGAGCTATTTGTCTTCATTTTGGGAAGCAGAAAATTGTTTGGGTGATGGAACAAGAAACAACAGGATCTAATTTAGGTCTGATGCTGTATCAGACTTCCTTCATGTCGAGCTGCTCATACCTGCGCACTGTGACAAGCCCAGAGCTCTGCCCAGTGTGACATCACAGATGGTGCGTTCGTGTGTAATGGGATTTCCCATGATTAAACACGGCTTGAAGTTCAAAATCACTTTTAAAGCAAAATTAAAGTGATTTATCATTTTGTTTGCAAAAACAAACATATTTAAATGATAAAATATATATATTTTGAGCAATTTTATGAATAGTAAAAAAATCATGTCACAATCCCTTTAAGGATGTTGGTTAGGCTGGTGTTGTATAATGTGACAAGATCATCTGGGTTGGAGGAGTTGAAAGTGGAGAGGGTATTATTAATATGAGATAAAAGAATGTCATGTTGATATTCTTGATATTACGGAAGGAAAGAGTGCATTGAGGTTTATCTGAGGAAAATTTAAGATTAACATTGAATGAAATCATCAGGTGATCAGTAAATGGAAGTTCATTAGAAGAACACTTAAGAGGAGAGAGTCCAGAACAGCAAAGTAAGTCCAATGTGTGGCCCTGTCTGTGCATTGGAAAGTTGATGAGTTGTTGAAAGCCGTAGCTGTCCAGGCAAGATGTGAAGTCTCTGGAGAAGGTGGTTGTTTTCTTCATCCATATGAATGTTGAAATCGCCCAGCAGGAGAATGGGTGAAAGAGCAGTTAAATGGGCCATAAGAGCATCAAAGTCATTCATGAAGCAGTTGTTTACTTTTGGCAAGCGGTAGATAGTTGCCACAACGGTTGGTGTGGGGCCAGCGAGCAGACACACAGTGTGTTCGAAGGGGGAAGAGGGAGGAGTGTGAACCGGAGTGACCTTCCAGTTCTTGCGGTGAATTATCGCGAGACCTCCCTCCCGGGCCGAGGCGCGGGCCTTGGCGGTGTAAACAAACCCCGTTGGAGTGGACTCTTTCAGATGAAAAAAGTTGTTTTGTTGTTGCCACGTTTCTGTTAAGCAGATGAAATCCAGTTTTCGGTCAGATATTAGATCGTGAATAAGCTGACCTTTGCCCGTGAGGGAGCAAACGTTCAGAAGTCCAAACTTTACAGAGGAGACGGAGGAAGTGACCAGAGCGTTAGCCGACCGAGCTAGGTTGGCTAACGTGCTGCTGCTGTTAGCGGTCCGAGCATTGCGGCATGAAGAATGGCGAGAGTCAGACCAGATGGAGGTTATGGCATTAGCCTTGTCAGCGTTGATTCGATGGCGCGAGCCCCGGTGGATGTATCTCCGACGAGGATGGAAGGCAATTTCCTGAAGAGGGTGCACAGGCGGCGCGGCCGGCAGAATGCGAAGACGAAGGAGCTCGACGGCAGAATAATGGAGGAGGCCAGACGCTGGGTGGTGGTGGATGATCAGAAGGAGAGTCCAAACGAGAGCAAGCAGCAGGTAAATCCAAGTAAAATCCATGTTTGATGATGAGTAGAAATGCACAGGCAAGGATCGGTGAAAAAACAGCAGAAAGTACTGAATAGAACAAAACAAGAAAAAAGTATGAGGAGCAACGGCAGCTAGGTGTGCCAGCGTTCACTCCCGGAAGTTATAAGGTACTGCAAAGTGCGCCTCTTGGGGACTCCCTTGTTCTACTGGGGGATTTCAATGCTCACATGGGCAATGACAGTGAGACCTGGAGGGGTGTGGTTGGGAGGAACGGCCCCCCTGATCTGAACCCGAGTGGTGTTCTGTTATTGGACTTCTGTGCTTGTCATGGATTGTCCATAACAAACACCATGTTCAAGCATAAGGGTGTCCATATGTGCTCCTGGCACTAGGACACCCTAGGCCGCAGTTCGATGATCGACTTTTTTGTCGTCTCATCTGTTCTGCGGCCGCATGTCTTGGACACTCAGGTGAAGAGAGGGGCGGAGCTGTCCACTGACCACTACCTGGTGGTGAGTTGGCTCCGATGGTGGGGGAGGATGCCGGTCAGACCTGGCAGGCCCAAACGTATTGTGAGGGTCTGCTGGGAATGTCTGGCCTGGCAGAGTCTCCTGTGAGACAGATATTTAACTCCCAACTCCGGGAGAGCTTTGAACACATTCCGGGAGAGGTTGGGGACATTGAGCCCAAGTGGACCATGTTCCACGCCTCTATTGTCGAGGCGGCTTATCAGAGCTGTAACCGCAATGTTGTCAGTGCCTGTCGTGGCGGTAACCCTCGAACCCGGTGGTGGACACCGGCAGGGAGGGATGCTGTCAGGCTGAAGAAGGAGTCAGAGCTTGGTCCGCATTGCCGGCAGTAAGTTGGGCTCGTTCCCAGTGAGAGTTGGACTCCTCCAAGGTTGCCCTTTGTCACCGATTCTGTTCATAAATTTTATGGACATAATTTCTATGTACAGCCAAGGTTTTGAGGGGATCCATTTAGGTGGTCGTGATCTACAGCTTTCACTGGAGCGGTTCACAGCCGAGTGTGACCGGTTGGGATGAGGATCAGTTCCTCCAAATCCGAAGCCATGGTCTTCTGCCGGAAAAGGGTAGAGTTCCCTCTCTGGGTCGGGGAGGAGGTCCTGTCCCAAGTGGAGGAGTTTAAGTATCTCGGGGTTTTGTTCACAAATGATGGAAAAATGGAGCGTGAGACTGATAGGCAGATAGATGCAACGTCAGCAGTGAAGCGGGCGCTGTACTGGTCTGTCGTGGTGAAGAGAGAGCTGAGTCAAAAGGCGAAGCTGTCAATTTACCGGTCGATCAACGTTCGTACTCTCATCTATAGTCATGAGCTTTGGGTTGTGACCAACAGAACGAGATCTTGGATACAGGCTGCCGAAATGAGTTTTCTCTGCAGGGTGTCTGGGCTCTCCCTTAGAGATAGGGTGAGAAGCTCGGTCATCTGGGAGGGACTCAGAGTAGTGCTTCTCCACATCAAGAGGACCCAGTTGAGGTGGCTCAGACATCTGGTTAGGATGCCTCCTGGACGCCTCCCTGGTGAGGTGTTCCAGGCACGTCTAACTGGGAGGAGATCCCAAAGAAGACCCAGGACACGCTGGAGGGACTATGTTTCTCGGCTGGCCTGGGAACGCCTTGGGATTCCCCCAGAGGAGCTGGCCCAAGTGGCCGAGGTGAGGGAAGTCTGGGCTTCCCTACTTAGGCTACTACCCCCGCGACCCAACCCCGGGCAAGCGGAAGAGAATGGATGGATCGATGGATGAATGTTCAGTCAGAATCTACACAAAAACATATTTAAGCTGAATTTTTTTTATTGTTCTTACCTTCATTAGTGACCTCAGAGTTTGTATTTTTCGGGCCTCTTCCTTTGCCTGCAGCAGCCCATAGCCACATGGTGGTCGAATGTTCCTACTAGATGCTCCTGTTGTCCTGACCACGGTGGTCTCCTGAGCCAGCAGCTCCTCTAGCTCTGGATCTACAGGCCTCCACAGCATGGTACAGATCAAAGCCTGCACACACACCTGCTCAAGAGAGATGGAGGTACAAATGTTCCTTCACAGATCTACGAGCCAGCTGAGCCACATGTTTAAACTTACCTTGAGAGGTTCCAGGAGAAGAACAGAAGTAAAAAATGCAATGAGAACAGACACCAGCCACATGAGTAACACTGCTTTGGAGAAGAGACTCCCATAGAGTCCCACCACTGCCAGGCAGCCACCGATAAGTAACGCAATAAGGGGGTGAACAACACACAGAACCCATGGAGGGAGGAACCAGGTGGGTTGACCTCGAGCAACACCTACAGAGGGAAAACAAGGCAACGTAGGATTCCATCCATCATCTTTACCAGTTTCTTTGTTTTCGGGTC
>JBBPBX010008627.1:0-62036 GCA_038048925.1 Garcialebias charrua
GAGATGATTGTGGACTTCAGAAGGAACAAACACACCCACGCCCCACTGAAAATAGGTGGATCTGCAGTGGAAGTGGTCTCCAGCTACAAATACTTGGGTGTACACTTGAATGATAACCTCAGCTGGAGCAACAACACCACCAGCCTGATCAAGAAAGGTCATCAGAGACTCTACTTCCTCAGACGGCTGAGACGAGCTGGTCTGAGCAGCCCAGTTCTCACCTCCTTCTACAGGTGTGCAGTGGAGAGCGTCCTGTGCTCCAGCATCAACGTGTGGCATGGAGGCTGCACAGTTGCAGAGAGGAAAGCTCTACAGAGAGTGGTGAAGGCTGCACAGAAGTCTGTCGGAGTCAGTCTCCCCACCATCACAGACATTTACACCTCCAGATGCAGGAAAAGAGCCACCTGCAAGGGCGGAGTGACCATCGGGAGATTCGGGAGAATTCCCGATGGGCCGCGTCATGAATGGGCCGATAGGCGCACGGGGAAAATGATGACGGTTTAATAAATCTGCTCAAAATCGACTTGTCCCTGCCTTTAGGCTGCAGGCTGCAGCCTCTTAAAGGGAGGGAGCGCTGATCACTTTAAGAGACTGCAGCCTGCAGCCTCTGAAAGCGCTGATCCCTTTAATGGTGTGCTCACACCGAGCAGCGTTTTTACCTCCAAAGCTTCCAGCTTCCATGTAAAGTCAATGGTGGACGCACCTCCAGCAGCCTCCTGGCGTCGGTGTCGTGCGTGTTGAGCGTGCTGAGTAGCGTTTTTTCGTGCACGTGAACCGGCTTCCACCTCCAAACCGAGCATTCAACATGTTGAAGATTTCGCGGTTCAAACTTTCAAACGCCGCTCAACTCCACCTGATTGGTTGGTGTGTCAACCAATCAGGGAGAGTCGGGGGGCAGAAGAGAGGGGGCAGTGGGAGAGTCCCTATGTGACGCGGAAACGAGGGTGCGCGCGCACTATGTGACGTATTGTTTGTCGAAAAAAAAAGAAAAGACTCGCGAGCTCGTGGACTATGGAAGAGAAACTCATTGTAGCTGTGTGTTCGCGACAATTCCTTCACGACCAGTCAAGTCTGCTCGACAGAGACGGAAATAAACAGCTCCTCCTCGCCTGGCGGAGTGAGCAGGACTCCGTGCTGGACTCCGTGCGCAGGGCTCATACCGGTAAGCTCCTCCCACACACCCAACAGCTTCTTGGCGTCTGGCGTTCAGCTCTGGACATGTTGCATTCACAAGTGCGTCCACCTGCGTGCGTGAGGAGCTTTTTGGAGGTTCAAAACGCTGCTCGGTGTGACTATACCATAATGGTGTGCTCACACCGAGCAGCGTTTTTACCTCCAAAGCTTCCAGCCTCCATGTAAAGTCAATGGTGGACGCACTTCCAGGCACCTCCTGGCGTCTGGCGTCAGGTCGCGTGCGTGTTGAGCGTGCTGAGTAGCGTTTTTTCGTGCACGTGAACCGGCGTCGGCTTCCAAGTTCCGCTTCAGCTGAGCTGAAGTTTTCGCGGTTCAAACGTTCAAACGCCGCTCAACTCTACCTGATTGGTTGGTGTGTCAACCAATCAGGGAGAGTCGGGGGGCAGAAGAGAGGGGGCAGTGGGAGAGTCCCTATGTGACGCGGAAACGAGGGTGCGCGCGCACTATGTGACGTATTGTTTGTCGGAAAAAAAAAGAAAAGACTCGCGAGCTCGTGGACTATGGAAGAGAAACTCATTGTAGCTGTGTGTTCGCGACAATTCCTTCACGACCAGTCAAGTCTGCTCGACAGAGACGGAAATAAAAGGCTCCTCGCCTGGCGGAGTGCACTCTGTATACCGGTAAGCTCCTCCCACACCCCGTCGCCACAGCAACGAAGCCGCCGCAACACTACAGTTTGGACAACACTGGGTAGCGCGTCCACTTCCGTGCGTGAGGAGCTTTTTGGAGGTTCAAAACGCTGCTCGGTGTGACTGTACCAGACTGCGCCGCACTGGGCTGGCAGCTTGGGAGCTACCATTTGATAAAAAAAACACCCCTGAAAGTTCACCGTTGGTTGAGTCCAACCCAGGAGCGAAACACGGTTATTTTCCAAAACATCAGGTGATGGAGCAGCGCGGAGTCCAAACTGCTAATTAGCAATAAAAATGGATAGGAAGAGGCCAGGTGGAGCTGAAAAAGTCAGGTTGAAGAAAAGAAAGGCGAAGGAAGCTGCCAAATGTGCAAAGCTTACAGACATTTTTTCAAAGAGACAGACAGAAGAAGCAACAATGATATAAATTAAAAACTAGCATAATAAATTAAGCTAATGTCACAACGTTGTACTGTACAGTACTATGTCACTAAACTGCATGAAAGTCAAGTGGGACCTAAACGGACATAGCTTAATTAAAAATAAAAGCAGAAATATATAAATTGACCAATAAATAAATAAACGTCAAAGGACAATTTAAATTAAAAGAGAACTTTATCTCATACCCTGATGCATGCTCAATAATCCAGGTAGAAAAATCTAAAAAAGCTAAGTCTGGTCCTCTGGACATTTTTTGCTTTGTTTTGTTTTGTTTTTTGAATGTCCAGAGGACCAGACTTAGCTTTTTTAGAACTTTATCTCATATTTTAAAAATTAATTGACCATCATGGTATTTTTTTCCAGCTTAGTTCCAACAAATTATATATTTTAATTCATAATTTTACATTTTACTGTGCTTAAAATACTGGTAGGCCTATATATTTTTTGTTTTTACTTTTACTCTTAGATGACTTGTGTTATGTAATTAAATTTAAAAAAAAATCCACACAAGTCCTTATTTACGTAATGAGGCAGAAATGCACGAGGTGAAGTGAAAACAGGAGACAGAAAAATGTTAAAGCAACACATTTAATAGACAAATAAAAATAAACTCATGCATATGCATACATATTGCAACCAATGCCAAACTTGTCTCTGATTTTGCTTGTCTTGACCCTAAAAACTTTTCAGAGATGAGGCTTAAAGGACTCAAGAGCTCAGCACTTCAAGAAATAAGCAAAAATCTGCTTAGATTTGATGAGAGAGCCACAGTGAGTACTTTACACACAGAGCTGTCCAGTCTAGCATCCCAGTGGGATAGGCTCAAAAAGTCCCCTCTGGAAGAGTCCACTGTCAGGATAGGTACTGAGATGGAACAGGGTGGCCAGGAGGGCTCAGTTGAACCAGAGATTGAACTTGAAAGCAGGGCTTGTTCTTCTTGCAGAAACTGTGTTATCTGTGTTTACCTTATATTGACACAGTATAACCTTTTCACAGATGCCTACCCAGTTATAGGGCTGGCATACAAATATTTGTTGACCCTTTCATTAGCCGTGTTTCCATCAAGGTTTCTAGATGCGCATTTTGAAAGTATCGCAGCAGAAAAGCTTAAAGGGGACCACACATGCAAAATTCACTTTTTAATGTTTTTTTACTAAACTTTGGGTATTTACTTCATAAAAAAACAGTCCTTGTGCCAAAAAAATGCACCCAGTGGTTTATTTACTCTAAGTAGATTTATTTGTCTGTGATTAAAAACGCTCCGTTTCACACTTCCTGCGGTTTGTGATGTCACAAACCGTAGCCAATCACCTCAAACCTGAGTCCAGCCCCTCACCTAGCAACCCCTGGTGATGCTCCACCCACTTGAGTATAAAAGATGTCACGGTTGCCTAGCGGTTTAGGAGCTGACCTGGCGGTCATTTATTCATTTATTTAGCCCATGGGGGGCTAGGGGTTTGCCCTGCTCCAGCCATGCAGCACATCTCGAGTAAAACCAGAATGTTTTATTACCTTGTTTGAATGAACTCTGTCTCGTTAAAACTGTGCACACACACTCTAGCGGTTTGGACTTGTTTCTTATATGATGAAGGACAACTGTTGCACAACTGTCAGTTTGGTTGAGCGGTTACGACACTTGACCGCCACGCAGGAGAGCGGAGATCGCGTCCCGTCAACGGCATCTTTTTTTTTCCCCCCTTTTTTTTAAAGCCTTTTGTTTCGGAGAAATCGGGGTGAGACTAGACATATACATCGACATAATAATACTTTATAATTGTTATTTTTACGTTTTAGTTCAATTTTTAGTGTAATATCGCTCCCAACGCGAAGCCGGCAGAAAACTGTGCACACACACACTCTCTTCGCGTAATGAGTAATAAAAAAGAGCCATCAAGCACCACTGATCGATATATTTTCAGATTAGCAACTTATTTATTTTAAGAATACCTTTCACTTCATCAAAATCTAATCAAAACTTCAGCGTTCTAAATGTAGGTGGTTGTGATTATTTCTTATACAATGAAAGTCCGTCTTTGCACAACTGCACGGTTGGCCCAGAGGTAATGAACTGGACTCGTCATCCGAAGGACACAGGTTCGCGTCACGGTCGCGGATTTCCTTTTTTTTTTTTTTTAAGCCTTTTGTTTTGCAGACCGCCGGCGAAGACACCATCTGCGTGCGGGAGTTGTTGGGACTGGAGCTACTGACTTTTGACGTCCGGGGGTCCGGTCAAAAGTTGCCTCATGCGGATAAATTAACTGGAGACATTCTGTGAACTTTGTGTGTGGACTGAAGCACGCTCCAACAAGCGCCGCATGCAACGAGCGGAGCACACCGCCCGCTCGGAGAGGAAAAGCTATCATTAGCCTCGGAGCTAATGCTAAAAAAAGGAGCTGCAAATGGCGGCGCGCGCAGAGGGCTTTGGTAAGTTATCTTAAGCTACTAGCACTAACAGTAAGTCAAATGAGTAATAAAAAAGAGCTAATTTTAAAATAACAACATACTGTATTAGAGATACTGGCTGTTGCAGAGGGCGTAGTTAATGTAAATAGGTCTTTGTAGGGCGTGGCTTTCAGACCTCATTATTCATAAACCGGTCGTTTAGAACGGAAGTGAAATTTGGCAGAATTAGAAAGGGGATATTTTTTAATCTAAGCATTATTTTGTGTATAAAATTGACTGAAAATGGTCTGGATAGCCCACAGATAAACCACAAAAAATTATATATCCTACATTTGGTCCCCTTTAATGGAAACGGCAAAATCCGTATTTACTTTCTCAAGTTCGCCAAAAAGTTTATACGCTCGCTTGAGGTGGTTTTTGGGATGTTCGAAACCGAGCAGATGCGCACAACGACAGATGGAAACACATTTGCCGACTCGTGCTGCCGAAGCGAACATTCACGTCACGTGACTGATCAGCTGTTTCCGCTCCGGACAACATGTAACATCGCTAAAACTAGTTGGCATGACAGAATAAATACAACTCGCCCGATAGCAACACGTACCTGAAATATTCTCTCCATTTTGACGAGATGTGTGGCCGGGTTCTGTTTTCAACCGCTACTTCCTGTTTACTGTAGACATGCGCAGTGCTGACGTCTGACGTAATGACGCTGACGTCTGACGTAATGACGCTGTGCGTGGCTTGGTAGATGCGCTACAAGCCAGCAGATGGAAACACTTCTGCTTCGCATTAATTTGTATTTACATATTTGCGAGATTTCAAAAATTAGCTCAAAAATCGAAATGAAAATGGATGGAAACACAGCTATTGTGTCAGGTTGCATGTGAAATAAGCTTCTCTACTCTCCAGTTCATCAAGAATAGACTATGAAGCACACTTAATCAGGAGCATTTGGAGGCATTTATGCTGATGTCCACAGAGAAAGAACTTCTCATGTCCATTGACAAAGTAACAAATATGGTGGCAGAAACTAGTGCACTTCTTAGGTGCTTACTGATGCTGTAGATCACATGTCAAACTCGAGGCCCATGGGCCAAATCTGGTCTCATTGACATTTTATCTGGCCTCAAATTTAATATTTTAAATGTAAAATAGTTTTATGGTTTATCTTTTTGTCACTGTATTTAGTGCAAACTTCTCATGACAGCTGGCCAACGTTCAAGCCAACAAAATTACGTTTTGAGTTTTTCAGTAATCTTTGAGTCTGATATGGAAAGAGCAACAAAGAATTGACTTATCTTTTTCTGTTTTTTAAGTCAACTAATTTAGTTTTTTTTCCCCCACCTGATTTGCTGAATTGTAACAAAATGTAACAAAAAATTATAACTAAAAAAAAGTTGTTGATTGTATTGCAATTAAAAATATATTATAGGCTACATTTTTGCCTAATATTTTTAAAATGTGAAAAAATGGGCCACTCTTGGCCATTAAACTCCCGGGCTGAAAAGTTGTCCCACTCCGCCCCTGGCCACCTGCATCATGAAAGACCTCACTCACCCTGCACACTCACTCTTTGCCCCACTCCCCTCAGGACGGAGGTTGAGGAGCATCAAATGTAGAACCACTAGACTGAGGAACAGCTTCTACCCTGAGGCTGTTAGACTCATGAATGAATAAATAAAAATAAAATAAAAATAAACACTGCAAAATATCACATCATGCTGATGCTGATCTGTTTTCTTGTTGCTGTGTTCATCTGTGACCATCTGCTCATACAGACTCATGTTCGTGCTGCTGTTTATAATGATGTTTTTCCACTATATTAGGGCTTAGTGTATTACTAGTTGATGTTTTTCTTAGTTAATTCTAGATGTTATTACTGTTTTTCTCTTGCATTTGTTGTTGGATGTAACTGGGACCCCGTGTACATAATCTCGTTTTCATCACATGTACCACATGCGGTGCAAATGACAATAAAGGCTCTCTGACTCTCTTATAACAGTGTAACATGTGGTTAATCTTGTCCTATGTGTGTTTATTTTTATCAGGAAAGGCAGCAAGTGGGGATGTGGAGGCAGCACACGTGTTACCGGACACCTTGGCCCAGATAATAACGGAAGGGAGATACACAGCGCAGCAGATGTTCAACGCTGATGAGACTGAGCTGTTTTGGAAGAGGTTGCCTGACCGCACCTACATCAGCAGGGATGAAAGAACAACACCGGGGCACAAAGTGGGGAAAGAGCGCCTCACGTTGCTGTTGGGAGGGAATTCCGCAGGCGATTTTAAGTTGAAGCCGCTCTTGGTATACCAGTCCGAGAACTCCAGGGCCTTCAGGAATGTTGATAAGAAGACGCTGCCAGTTTATTGGACCTCAAACCCGAAGGCCTGGGTGACAATGGCAGTGTTCGAGGACTGGTTTACCAACCATTTCGTCAAAGACGTAAAGCGCTTCTGCACTGCCCAACGCATTCCCTTCAACATCCTGCTGGTGTTGGATAATGCTCCGGGTCACCCCGCAAATTTGACCGACCTCAACCAAAACGTGAGGGTGGTCTACATGCCACCAAACACCATCTCCCTCATTCAGCCCATGGACCAGAGAGTCATAAGCACGTTCAAGGCCTACTACCTCCAGAGCAGTGGCGGCTGGTGATTTTTTTTTAATGGGGGGGCGCAATCTAGTGGTCATAAGTCAGCACGAACATGAGTCTGTGAGCAGATTAATGCCTGTAGTAGTTTTGTAATTTTTATTAATAATACATTTGTAAACCTGAATATCTCCCACCCACAGCATATTACTGAATTAACTCCTTTTGCTCTCTACAGAGACTGAGGAACAGCTTATACCCTGAGGCTGTTAGACTCATGAATCTCTAACCAGAAGAATCAATGTGAAATATCACATGTTGCTGCTGATCTGTTTCATGTTGCTGCTGACAAAAAAATCTGTTTCATGCTGCTGTGTTCATCCGTGTTCATCTGCTCATACAGACTCATGTTCGTACTGCTGTTTGGAGTAATGTTTTCTATGATATTAGTGCTTAGTGTATTTTTAGTTGATGTTTTTCTTAGTTCATATCTTGGATGTTATTACTGTTTTTCTTTTACTTTTTGTTGTTGGATGTAACTGGGACCCTGTGTACATAATCTTGTTTCATCACATGTACCACATGTGGTGCAAATGACAATAAAGATTCTCTGACTCTCTGATTTAGGGCTTTTTCAATTATGCTAAATATGAAAAGGTGGGTTTTGGCACCTTTCTCTTCCATATAATAATAAAATATTGGGGCATGGGCAATATTTATTTTTCCTGGTAGTCAAGAGAATAACAATGACTATTAGTCAGCTTTCTAATTATTTAACATATAACAACTATTTATTGTATGAGTATATGTGTACATTTAATAGCAACAATTCAAATTCACATTGCACTTGTAAAGATGTTCTCCTCACTTTTTCACAATACAGAACTACTATGATGAAAAACGTAAAAACCTACATCATGCATTTACTGGTAGCTTCTCTCACCTCTAGCTGACTGTCCTCTTCTTCAAGATGTCCTCAACCAGAACTGCCCAGTGTCTCCTGCTCCTGCAACAAGCAGCAGAACCAAAGTAAGAGTCCTTACAACCACCAATCATCCCTCAAGATCAAGACCTGCTTTACTTATCTAATATCCTCTCCTGTCCACCCACAGCTCGCTCAACTCCCTTTTTCCTGGAAAGAAAATAAAGAGACACAGTATTTTTGTAACTGTTTTCTGTCTGTCCTTCAGTTCTTTGTAATACCAATATCAACTACCTCATACATATACTGTGTACATAAACTTCATATGCTGCTTTGTCACTCTATTACAAATGTCAATGCCAGAACTTTCATTTTATTTTATAGATATACTTTTTACACTTTTATACTACTATGCAAAAAACTCAGGACAGTATTACACTTTTATTATTTCATTTTATGCTTATGTTTATTAAATGTTTAGTGTTTTAGTGTTGGTGTAACTTTTCATACTTTCATACTACTACTATGCAAAAACTACTATGCAAAAACTCAGGACAGTATTACACTTTTATTATTTCATTTTATGCTTATGTTTATTAAATGTTTCAGTGTTTTAGTGTTTAAATGTTTACTGTTGCACCGAGGGACAGAGAGAAATGCAATTTCAATCCTGTGTATGTCCTGTACATATTGCAGTTTTGACAATAAAGTTGACTTTGACTTGACTTTGAGTTTCTTTCACAATGAATAAATCCTTCTGCTGCTTGGTTACTTTAACTATACTGTACTGTAGCTTTGAAACAACAGTACAACTTAACTGAAAGTTGAGGGGTGGAACAGAGCCATGTTTATTCATTATTCACTCAGATTTATTCATTATGAATTATGACAATGACACCATTACAAACTGCTGAGTGCTTGAACAAAAAGAGAACAGTTAACAACAGACTCTCTGAGGAGTAACAAGTTCATGCGCTGACGAGTCAGACGTTCAGGTTTATTTCCATACAAGACAAAATTAGTCTCTGCATTTAACCCATCCACCACCAGGTGGTGCAATGGGCAGCTATTGGAAGCACCCGGGGGGCCATTTGGGGATGAGGTGTGCTGCCGAGAGACACCAGGTATGCAGTGCCCGGGGATCGAACCTGGGTCTTCCGGGTCCCAAGCCGGCTGCCCTGCCTCTGCACCATCTTGGCTATCAAATCAAGAATTTAAATCGGCAGCAGCCTGGCAGTCTCCGTCAAAGTTTCTCTAGGAACTTTTTAGTTCATGATTTACACCAATTTTCTTGATTATAATTTCTCAAGTACCGTAATTTTCAGACTATAAGGCACACTTAAAATCCTTTAATTTTCTCAAAAATCGACAGTGAGCTTTTCCAGTGCACCTTATGTATAAATTCTGTTTGTGCTTACTGACCTCAAACTGATTTTGGTACTACGACTGAACATTGTTGAGCGTTGTGAACGAGTTGAATAGTTTGACTTATGAAGTCGAAGACGCAAATTCAACAATGGCAAGACTCACAGCTGCATCGAATCACTCATCAACCGTCCATCCGGATATAAGGCCGTCCCTTCCTCAGCTCTTCCGGTTTGCCCGTTGCAAGTCTGGTCGCCTCCCTCCACCTCCCCGTCTCCACCCGAGGTTTCTGGTTCCTCAGTTCTCCCGTTCTTCGTCCCGCCTGTGCCGCTTGGAGTTGTCCTGCTCGCCTCCATCCTGGTCCCGCGGCTGTGTGCGTTCCTGCTTCGTTCCTGCCTCCTGTTCCCTGCAACCCAGCCGGTCGTAGCAGATGGCCGCTTGTCCTGAGCCTGGTTCTGCTGGAGGTTTCTTCCTCGCGGGGGAGTTTTTCCTTCCCACTGTCGCTTCGTGCTTGCTCAGGGTGGGAGTTCTGCGCTGGTGTTTGTAGGGTTGTCCGGTGTTTGTCTCAGGGTTGTCCGGTGTTTGTCTCAGGGTTGTCCGGTGTTTGTCTCAGGGTTGTTCGGAGCAGACGGCCGTCAATCACGTACCGGTGGGATGGGTTGGACGTCTGCGGTCCCGACTCCGCCACCGGGTTCGGGTCCCGAGGGGAAGATATCCATAATCTATCTCCCTATGCCGGACATTCAAGCTCTCAGCAGTCCGGCATGCATGCCCTCCGCCGGGGCCCGAGCGCCAAAGAAACCCTAATCAATAAAACTTGTTAATTATATTATTCTCTCTCGTTTTGTGAGTCTTTCCAGGTTGAAATCTGTTTTGTTTTGCCTGATGTGCCTTATAATCCGGTGCGCCTTATAGTCTGAAAAATACAGTATGTTTGTTGCAAACTACTGTACTGTTTTACTAATTTCAGCGTTTGGTTAAGCTGATTTTTTGCTGTTTTTTGCTGTTAGCTACCGTTTTATTGACTTTTAGCTTCTGCTCTGCTGGTTTTAACTTAAATAACTCCGTTAATTCATAAAACCACAAAGAATTTCAGCACTCTGCAAAGAAATTAAAAAAAATAATTATCTGGTTTGAAGTGAGTACCGGTACATGGGAAGAGCTCCAATAACAAGTTATTTAGAGGAAATTTGTTTATTTTTATTTTGAGCTCAGAGAAATTTAACTGGAGGTGAAAAATAACCTCACTTATGGAAAGTGACATAAAGCAGAAAAACAATCACAAATGACCAACTATAAAAGCAAGGCAAACTTTTATTATATACTTTCATACTCTGCATATTTTTACATAAACTCCTCCAACATTAGTTTATTAACAATTCTCTTTGTTCTTAATTTTTTGTCTTTATTCTTTTATACAACCACATTCACCTAAAAAAAAGGTAATGAAGGGACAGGGAAATAAATGGAGAACGAGTTGAGCTGATTAAAGTCACAAAGCAACAGACAGAAACTGGAAGAAAGAAAAGTCTGATCATCGATGGCTCAGCAAACACACACAAACTGCTAACAGCAAAAAGTCTGTCGTAAAAATATGTAAACTGTAATCATTCAGAGTAAATGCTGAATGCGTTAAAACCAGAGTGACTATCAAACACAGCCTCCGAGGGATGAATTATGTCGTCAGAGTTACTACTCGACCAGCGCCCAGGCCTCCTCGGCTTTCATGTAGTACTGGTTGGCCAGGCGACCTTTCATGTCTGCCATGGCAGCTTCTGCAGCTTCTGTAAACAGATCGCCTGCACCAAAAGGAGAGAGGTTTTAGCCGGGCGGAGAATAAAAAACATAGTTTCTGATATTACGATTAGTTTTATTCAGCAGACCGAGCCGAACCTGCTTTCTGTGGATCTGCGGTGAGGTTGTGGCCGCCCTCCTGGTACATCTCAGCCTCTCTGGCCAGCAGTAAGTAGCGAGGCTCGTCCTGCGTGCCGTCAAACTCTCCGCCCTCATCGTAGTCCGTCATGTTGAGGGCGCTGTCGTACCAGTGCACCGCTTCATCCCAGTCCTGCTTTCTGTGGACAGACAGAAAATAATTAATTCTGAGCACAAGTCTGCCACTTTAAATCCACCGGGGGCAGTGTTACGATCAGTAACCACTGGTTGTACAACTGGAACAGATTAACTTGTGGCGTTTACCTGATTCAAGATGGCAGCCACAGCTAACAGACCATATCAATTCAATTTATTTATAAAGCGCCAAGTCACAACAGAAGTCGTCTCAGGGCACTGAACAGAAACATTCATATGTAAAAATAACAATTTAACATTATTTATCTGAAGAAAGTGGGAGTGGTGGCGCAGAGGTTAAGAAGGTGCGCTTGTGATCGGAAGATCGCCGGTTCAAGCCCCGGTACCGACAACATCAAAGATGTGGGTGGGATAAGTGAAGCGGTCACACCTGTCTCCACCCTCATCTGCCCCACTCTGGGCCCTTGAGCAAGGCCCTTAACCCACACCATCTGCTCCCCCGGGAACCCTAGATATCAGCTCTCTACTCCACACAGAGGGCTGTGGTTGCTCGGTGGTCTGTGGTTGTGTCAGGAAGGGCATCCGGCGTAAAAACAATTGCCAAATCTTTGTGCGACTAGATCGCTGTGGTGACCCCTAACGCAGGGAAAAAGCCGAAAGAAGAAGAAGAAAAAAATAAATAAATTTATCTGAAGAGCAGATGTGATGCACTGAAATTTATTGGATCAATTTAGATAAAGGGTGAATGAAAACAGTAGTGACATAAAATACAAATTCATTGTTAAAAATGTTTAAAATATTTTTCTGGTTAAAATAACTTGAGGATTTTCCTGTTTAGTTATTTATCTGTGATTGACTCGTTGAGTTCTGATGGTCTGTGATCGACTGGTCATGTCTGCGGGGCTTGAAGGAGGGGGAGCTCTGACATTGCTTCATTCCCGCTGCACCTGCCTGAATGAAAGCAACGTGTCAAGAGTATCTTTCACTCTTACAGGCTGCTACACAGACTGCTTTGAATTTAACTCCATCGCAGAACTCTCATCTTGAGCAAGCACGAAGGCAACAGTGGAAAGGAAAAACTCCCTCATGAGGAAGAAACCTTTCGCAGAACCAGGCTCAGGACAAGTGGCCATCTGCTTCGACCGGTTGGGTTTGAGAGGAACAGATACACAATGGCAGGTCAAGAATCACGTTAAGGTAGAAATGATATCAAACAAAAACTATTCAATTTTAACAATTAATTTAAGGAAATGAGGTCAATTTGTCCTAGAGTATTCTAAACCTGTAGCAGCATAGCAAGCCAAATATATAGGCTTTATCAAGAAGGAAAGTCTTAATCCCAGTCTTAAAACTGTACAATGTGTCAGCCTCACGGACAGAAACTGGAAGTTGGTTCCACAAGAGAGGAGCCTGACAACTGAAATCTTCCTCCCATTCTGCTTTTGGAAACTAGAAACCGTAAGTAAACCTGCAGTCTGAAAGTGAAGTGCTCATAAGATCTCATATATAAGATGGAGCTAGGTTGTTGAGGGCTTTGTAGGTTAGAAGTAGGATTTTGAATTCAATTCTGGACTTGGCAGGGAGCCAGTGTAGAGAAGCTAAAACTGGAGAGATATGATCTCTCCTACTAACTCCAGTTAAGACTCTGGCAGTAGCATTTAGCAGACACAAAAACAGCTAAAACTCAATTCTACTGAGACTGACCTGTGAGTTTTGAAATGTGTTAATGCCGAGTCAGCGTTCTTATTAATGTTTTCCTGTTTGAAGTTTATTTTTATGGAACATTTTTGGACTTTAACGTCAGCAGCACACTTTTAGCTATTCTATCTATTCGTTCAATAAAACATTCGGCTACTTCAGGACATTACGGCTGAGACTTAGTTTTTGTGGCTTTTATATTTCTAGAACCACTTTAGATTTTTTTTTCATAGAAATTTATTAAGAGTTCAACAAAGTCTTGAAAAACTTTGTACTCTAATTTAGTTAAACCGACTTAGCCTTTAGCTACCTTTTTTAACTCAATGTGTCCCTCAAACCGATTTTTTGGTTTTTGCTGCTACTTTACTTATTTTAGCTTTCATTTTAGAATCTGTTTTTTTTTTTTAAAGTATTAGCTAATGTTTTTACTAGTTTTAACCTTCACCTACTGTTTGGCTAATATTAGCTTTCAGCCACAGTTTTGCTGGTATGACCTTTTGACCTGCTGTTTGCTAATTTTACATTTTAGCCACTGTTCTGCTAAATGTAGCTTTATGCTGCTGTTTTGCTAGTTTTAGCTTTCAGCTACAGTTTTGCTGGTTTTAGCTTTTACCTCCTGTTTTGCCATCTTTAGCGTTTGTGATGATATTTATAATCAACAACTGAGTTTCTGTCAGTCGTGCTGCTTTTTGTTTTTTCCAGAAAAATGCTAAAGTTTGAACAGGATTCAGCTTGGTGTACTTTTGGCTCTAAATGAACCTTCGCCCACCTGTCAGCTGACAGACTGACTCCTGTATCGAAGGCTCGGGCGACAACGATCATTGAAGATCTGTCTCCAGCCTCAGCAGCCTGCAGGAGGTACTTAAAACCTTTCATCCTGTTTCCCGCGTTGTCCTGCCAACGACACACACGGGTCAGAAACAAAAAAAAACAGACCAAACCCGAATGTGTGAAGATCAGACGACGCAGGTTACCTCCACCTCCATGTCGGGCAGGATGTGATGAGGCAGCTGCAGGTAACACTTCCCCAACGCCACGATGGCCTCCAGCTCTCCACACAGGGCGGCTCTCTCCAGGTGGAACATGGCCGAGTCCTGATCCCACTGCTCGTCCTTCTCACAGAAACGACCCGCCTCGTGGTAGCGGACCATGGCCAGGTGGACCTGAACGCAAAACGGCTCGTGAAACCCACGCAGGGTTTAACTCCGCTGGCTGACTGTTGCGTCGGCTCACCTTGCCCAGGATCGACTGACCGATCTTCTTCTGCAGCAGAGCGCTGAGGCGCACCACCTCGGTGGCCACGCAGGACGGTCTGTGCACGTGAGCGCGAGACGAATGGAAGAAGCTCCACTTCTCCTCCGTCAGCTGAGCAGAAGCGACCGTCGAAGATAAAACAGAGACTTGAATTAGAACTCGTGGCGAACGTGGGATTTGAGCTCAAGGCGCTTCTCGCACGAGAAAACGAAAGCAGACGTACAGAGCGACGGTGGCGAAAAGCGTTAGCTGGATGGCAAAGTCGGGGAATTGGAGGTAGATGGTGTTTCTGATCCAAAAATCACTTTTTTATCGTTCTGCATTTTATGGTTTGCTTAAAGGTCCACTGACATGATTTTTTTTACTATTCATAAAATTGCTCAAAATATATATATTTTATCATTTAAATATGTTCGTTTTTGCAAACAAAATGATAAATCACTTTAATTTTGCTTTAAAAGTGATTTTGAACTTCAAGCCGTGTTTAATCATGGGAAATCCGATTACACGCGAACGCACCATCTGTGACGTAGTGTGCAGAGTGTGAGGCAGAGGGCTCTGGTCTCTTTAATAGCGGACAATTTAAAACCCGACAAATTTATCAATCTATGTGAAGATTTGAGCTATTTGTCTTCATTTTGGGAAGCAGAAAATAGTTTGGGTGATGGAACAAGAAACAACAGGATCTAATTTAGGTCTGATGCTGTATCAGACTTACCTTCATGTGGAGCTGCTCACACGCACTGTGACAAGCCCAGAGCTCTGCCTCACACTCTGCACACTACGTCACAGTGTGTAATCGGTTTTCCCATGATTAAACACGGCTTGAAGTTCAAAATCCCTTTTAAAGCAAAATTAAAGTGATTTATCATTTTGTTTGCAAAAATGAACATATTTAAATGTTAAAATATATATATTTTGAGCAATTTTATGAATAGTAAACAAATAATGTCAGTGGATCTTTAAAGTAGCGGGCATAAAAACAGCAACAGCTTGTTAATCAGCCGTACAAATCTTCGTGCTTGGCACAGCAAAGATAAAGCAGCGAGCTTCTAAGCCTCCATGCAAATAATCACCCCTTCGTTGATGGGACTTTGTGAATTTAAGTTTGCAGAAACTCGTGGAGGAGCTACCATCTTCCTCTAGTGAGGGGGAACAAAGAAGATGAGGAGGAGATGAATTAGATGGATTTTTTTTTTAAATTGTTAACCAGCTGATGTGGGGAAAGGGAACATGAAGGAAGTGAGAGTTGGGTTATTCGATTACAGAATGATTATGAATGAGGTGAGGATAGAAGTTACACACATTTATTTTTGTTTGTTTACCCTTCTGATACTGTCGTCATCCGACTCAGATAAAGTTCTGTGGTAGCGATGATGGGCCTATGTGATGATACAACATGCATTTCAAAACCTGATGTCAGGAACTCGAACTTGATAAAAAGCATTTAAATGTAAACTACATTGTAAAAAAAACTGTATTCAAAGCAATAAAACCCAACTACCGCATTTTTTCAGATTACAAGGCGCCGTGTACCATATAAAATCGGTTCGAGGTCAATCGGCACAACCAGAATTCATACAAAAGGCGCACCGTATTATAAGGCTCACTGTGGATTTTTGAGAAAATTAAAGCATTTTAAGTGCGCCTTATATTCCAAAAAATACGGTAACTGGTCAAAAAATGTGTTTATTAAGAAAAACTCTGCACGTTACATAACTAATTTGTCCCGTTCTGACTGCCGTGAAACCAAACCTGCACATTAGAACTTCAAGTTGTCCCAATATATTCAAATCGAAGAAAACGGGAGCTCAAATGAAAACATTTACCCCGTCTATGTGGTCATTGGGATCTCCTTCGCTCCTCCTCTCGCTGGGATAGCCGCTGTCTCCGCCACTTTCTGAATCCTGCAGGCAACAAAACTAAATTACTAAGTAACTTTGTTATACTAAAAATCTATATTCCTGCTTTAGTTTACAATTAAAAAGATAATTAATGGATTAAAACGGGACACAGCAGAAGAATTCATGCAGCAAGTTGTGAAAAACCCTCTCATTTTACATTTAGAGTTCAATCAAACAGGGTGCTGTGCAGGCAGCGGCCAGTGAGGCTTAGAAAAATCAAGATCTGGTTGTAAATTAATCCGTTTTTAATTTAAAGTGAAACTAAACCCAGGTTGAGACGGTAACTCCTCCTTCCAAAATCTCCCTGAAAATGGGCGTGTCGAGAGACAAGGAGGGGTGGAGGTAGAGTTGTGCTTTTGTTCACGCCTCCACCTGCAACAACCTAAAACAAATTAAACCTCTAGCCAACAACATACACCAAGCAACAACAAAGAATAAACATGTAGATGTATTTATCTATTCCACCCATTCCATCCAAAACCAAAGGCCTAAAAAAATGAAAATGAAAAGAAAAATAAAACCGCTTGTCAGGAGTGAAATGCAGCACTTCCATATAAGGTATGCACTTCTCATCTCTGCAGGGGATTGGCTCTGCTTGAACCACCTGTGTGACATCACACATGAGCAGACATGTCACACATGAGCGTTTGCACAAATAAGAAAATTAAGGTGTAATCCACCAGTTCAACCCATAGAACTACCGTAAACACATTTTTAGACCAAATATTGCCAAATATTGCCAATTTACACAGATATGCACAATTATGTGAGAATAAACACAGCCATAGTGCTAGATAACATTTTAAACACATTCTAGGGAGTTTATCAGCTAAAAAAAGTTAATTTTGGGTTTAGTCGCACTTTAACTTCCTAAGACCCGGACTCTTGCATATGTGGATGCCAGGTCCTAAGGCTGCCAGCTTGGTGCTGGGTTCCTGTGTTGACTCTGATCAGCAACCTGTTGTTGCAGTTTTCTAACACTTGGGGGCAGTGTTGGCTCACAGGCAAAATGACTTGAATATTTTATTAGAATGTTCTGTTGGGTGTTTTGAAATACTGTACAGTACTCCACCCTCCTGAAATAAGACCGAACCCACCTCCCACCTGACAGCTAACATTACGCAACGGCAGCAGCAGCCTCACCCTGCAGGAAAATGTGCTGCAAGGAATACCTAAAAGAACCCAACAACATAAGTCCTTGTACTATATACTGTATTATACCCTCAAGAACTCAAAGATCCAGGTACCATGCAGTGAATTAAGTCTCATATTTATATCCGCCTTTCAGTCATATACAGTAACGCTGATTCAGCATTCACTGTTGTTTTCTTGTACATTTATGTTTTGAAATCTTACTACTCCTGAACATTTTGTGCCGTTTTAAACAGTTATATATCAAAACATTCAGCTCATTTGGACGAGCGTCGTGACTTAGCATTTTTTTACTTCTATACTTTTCAAACTACTGTACTTAATATATATATTTAGCTATACTGTACATGTATATAATTACAGGTAGTCCCCGACTTACGAGCGAGTTCCGTTACTACGACTATCTCGTAAGACGAAAATTCGTATGTCGGAACACGAAACACGTGTCGCTCGTAAGTCCGGATTTTCGGTCGTAAGTCAGAAAATTTATGCTAGTGCTACTACGAACACTTGTTTTTCAACACAAACATACATACTAGTTCATAAACATGCTCAGAAACTTGTTTACAAACGGTTAGCTAACACACTTTCATCTAAAAACACATACCAGTGCTGTATTTTCTGTATGTTCTGTACAACTTTACTGTTCGTTAGTCTGCTCGTAAGTCCGGAACCTCGTATGTCGATGTGCTCGTAAGTCGGGGACCACCTGTATTTGTGCTACTTTTAGCCACCTTTCTGCTCATTTTAACTTCTAGCTTGCCTTTTGCTTATGTAATTTTTGGCAAACGTTTTGCTACGTGTAGCTTTTAGATTGGATTTATTTTATTTTATTCATTTTATAAAAATAAATACATAACAAACACATGTATCTCATAAAAATAGAAAATAAAATAGAAAATGAAAGGCGGCAGAAAGAAGAAAAAAATCTTATTACTGTACTGTATATCTGCCCCTTTTCAAAACAATCAATTCAAACAATAATTATCTATAAGTAACAAAAATGAATAACTCATATCAATTTACCAATTTCAACGCATTACACATTAAACAACTTCATATTCAGATTTAGCTTCTTTTAGCTAGTGTCTTGTTTCTTTTGGAGTTAACTCAGTTTTACAAAGTCATTCAGCGTTCACGCTGTACTTTATGTTAAAAAGCGGTTTGTCTAGTTCCTGTTACTGCGGTAGTCGTTTTGTTTTTATCCTGCAGCGGAAAAGACATGAAACCAGCAGTTCCAAACGACGAGCTGTCGCCTCAGGACCGTGTTACAGACGGGCCTGTTTTCACGAGCAGCGCTTGTGAACACATTCCTTGTTGCACCGGCCTCAGCTGCTGTCAGCCTTTCAACAAATCTGACTTTTGGTCTTCGTAAATCCTCATTCCCCGTGGGGTCAGAGAGCTGTGTGTTTACTACAAGAGCTGCACACAAGCCGACATTCGCAGCTGAAATTAGCTGAATTCCCATAATCCTCACGGTGTGGGGAAAAAAAGCTACGTAAACAAAGGAACAGCGAACCGTGAACCCCTCAAGAGCAGATTAGTGGAGTCTGTAAACAAGCTTTCATGCGTAAAATTTAAGGATTTGCTCCTTTAACAAATTAGCCCACAGAGAAAAATAATCACAATTTGAGTGAGAAAGACGCTACAGTATTTTGAATTTGAATCCGAGCAAATGACATGAAAAAAATAAACAGGATTGAAAAGATGGATTTAAAAATGCAGTTCTAACTCATTTTTATTTTAAAGGTCCACTTTTTAGACCTCAAACCTTTTTTTGTGGCCATTTTTGACAAGTTAGGTATAGATCAACTGTACATTGACAGACAGAATACAAGAACTGACACTTCGGGACCTTTTAACCCATGTTTGTTATTATTTTACGGTCTTAAGATGTTTTTTCTTGTTAAACACTAATCCAACATTTTTTCTTAAATTCTACAATAATCATTAATTATTGTCAACTTTCAAACAATATTATCGTTTATCGCAATAACTTCTGAGACAATTAATCGTCCAGCAAAATTTGTTATCGTGACAGGCCTATTTGTCCGGTCCAGATTTTAGAGCTGGTCAGGGTTTGACATGGACGAGAGCACCGACAACAGTGTCATCTTGTAATTTGCATGTTCTGTGAAATGTTTACGCTGCTCTCCAAAGCTTTGTAAATAAATCTGATGAAATCCACCTGGGTCTGTTCTGGGAATCTCCTTTTTTCCTGCAACAGCATCACTGAGTCTACGTCAGGATTCATCTTTTTAAGCGGTGTCAGAGTTTGCAATGAGCACCTTTATCTGCTGGTGATTTCAGATGATGGATGTTTTTATGATACTGTATGCTGTTTATTGTTTTTGTTTTGTTGGGTCTAGTCTTTGTGGTTTCCATTTCAGTTTAGGTTATTACTCACCTTGTGTTCACTTGTGTTGTTGTTGAATCGGTCGTGTTCACACATTCCGGTGAGAGACACACCTGCAAAATGATGTAATTAAAAGTATTATCAAACCAATAGTCCCTTGATGTGGTGTGCTCTTTATTCATGGTAAAATGATCTTAAAGGTACCTGAAGGGGACTTGCCCATCAATCCGCCTGCCACCAGGGGAGAGAAGGGCAGGGTGAGAGGCGAGCAGGGGATGGAGTCGGCGTCGCTCGCGCTCTCCTCCGCAGACGAGGTCTCAGACAGGCGGGACCGCAGCGGGGGCACCCAGCTTGCGGACCAGGTCCGAACTCGAGGCGAGCCGCAGACCTCCTCGCAGCCCCTCAGCACCGTCTGGGCCGACTTCTGGGAGAAAAACGAGGCGAATCTTATTGAAAAAGGTCAGCCGAAGAAGCGAGCGTGTCGTCGTGATCCTGCGCCTGAGATGGAAATAGATTTTCTTCAAATCAAAGAGTTAAAATTACAAGAAGCTTGTTGGTGCAGTCCATCTGGGACGTCTCTGGCCGGGAGAGGTCAAAAGGCGTCAAGCCCATGCTCTTGCAGATCTTGTTACACAGGTGGGAGTGGAAGAACAGAGCCATGCCTCGCACACCTGGAACACAGCTTTCATCAGAGCGAAGCTTCTCGAGTCGTTTCCGCTGCGAGAAACGAGCCGTCTGTCGAAGAGGTTACCTAGATTTCCATCCCCGAAGTCCGTCCCCTTCTCTGTGTGGATCTGAGGGTCCGTATAGAGGTCTCCAACTCCCTGAATGTCCACCACGATCAGCTGATGGCCCGACCGCTCAAAGGTGAAGTGGCTGAAGGCCTTGACAGATGAATGACGGGAAGTGAGAGGTTGTGCGACACGGACAGACGAGGTTTTCCTTTCCGACAACGGACGTCACTCACCTGCGGAGTCAGCCGGATGTTGTCGTCTCTCACAAAGCCAGAGTTGGAGTTGTATTTGATGTACTTGCCCTCGATATAATGCTCCAGGTGGAAGAGGGGCTTGCCGGGTCGTTGAGTCATCTCCACCACGCACATCTGCATGATGTCCACCTGAGGACGAGATCAGAGGGATGGCGTGTTAAAAACACACCCTCTCATTTATACACTGAAACACATGTAGCTTAACGAACTCAGAGCGGCGAAGCATAATGTCATCCAGTTGAAATGACAATAAAATAATCTTGAACTAATCCACAACCTGTTTGGGGGGTCTGTGACGGTTGTACTCCTCCCCCCAGAGTTTGGCCTCCATCTGCAGCCTGACGTCCTCGAAGTAGACGTCTCTGTCCACCGCCTCCATGTAACGCTTGGCCACATAGTTGGACGCCGACTTCCAGTTGCTGCTGTGTGAGAAGTTGGACAACTTCTTCCTGGAGAGAAATACAACCAAAACCTCAAAAACAATTACCGTATTTTCTGCCCTATAAGTCGCATCAGACCAAAAATTTCTAATACAGGTAGTCCTCGACTTACGACGTAGATCCATTCCTACGCAGCGTCGTAAACCGATTTTCGACGTAAGTCGAAATATACGTACATACTGCACCATATACATGTACAGTACTGTATTACCAAGCACTTAGCCTATCCTAACACAGTACCCTACATAATTATCAAAAAACACATACATTTGGGAGCCATAATGAAGGGAAAAAAGAGTTATGGCCTACTTCCTCCGTCCATCGGCCGTATTCTCCATTCGTTTACGACGTAAAACCGCGTTCACAGTACAGTTTTGTTTTGTTTTTTGAATGTCCAGAGGACCAGACTTAGCTTTTTTAGAGAGTACAGTGCAGCATTCCTCCACCGCTACGTTTACTACGTAAAACCGGAAACTGCGTAACTCGGCTTTTCAAAATAAATTTTCAAAATTATTATTTTTTTTTTAATGAGAGATGCGCCGTAATCACGAAATGTCGTAACTTGAGACCGTCGTAACCCGAGGACTACCTGTAAAGTGAAAAAAACATAATATGTTGTTTCACCGTATAAGTCGCATCTATTATGTGTCGCCATTGACAACACGGAAATGTAGGCCGGTGTGTAAAAAAATCGATTGGCTGCCAAATGGTGGCCGCGGGAGCATGCACGGAAGGGCTTTAACAAGATTAACATTTAAAAACAATTATGTTTGCTCAAAATTTTAGTAAAGGTGTGTCTCAGTTGAACTTTTACTTAATAAAACAACTTTAACGGTAAAATCAGCTGCATTTCAAAAGTATTCACTGCCTCGGTGCTCCAGTAGCGCACAAAGAGAGGAAATCAGGAAGGAGGAACGCTGTGCATTTCTTCAAAATTTAACAAGATAAACACCTAAAAACTATTATTTGTTTGCTTGACATTATAGCAAAGGTGTGTCTCAGTTGAACTTTTACTTAATACAGTAAATGCACTTCAATGGTCAAATTACAGTAGCTGCATTTTGCCATGGTGGCGCAGCGAAATTAAGCTGATTTGTCGGTTGCTCCAAGCGAGCTGGACGAAGGTGGCAGGCTAAGGCAAGCCGATTGTGTCATTAATAGCCAATTTTTCCTATTACCGTACATGACACAACGACATGCCATACTATTTGAGTGCCATCTAGTGGCTGAAAATGGCAGTGTTCAATATTTTTAGTCAGAATGAATGAAAACGGTCATATCTCACCAAAAATTGGTTTAAAAATATGGGAAAATCCATATTAAATAAATCGCTTTGGCGTATAAGTCACAGGGTACGTAAATTATGCACAAAAAAAACAACTCCGAAAAATACAGTACATATAATCAGAGTGTATCACTTAAAAAGTCTCTTTAAAATACAGAAACACACCCCAGGGCTTTTAGCCTTTATGGAAACATATGAAGGAATCCTCTTTTAACTTTAATTCGTTTAGTCAGAGTCAGAGAGTCAGAGAGAATTTATTGTCATTTGCACCGCATGTAGTACATGTGTTGAAAACGAGATTATGTACACAGGGTCCCAGTTACATCCAACAACAAATGCAAGAGAAATACAATAATAACATCTAGGATTAACTAAGAGAGACATCACATCAGCTAGTAATACACTAAGCCCTAATGTAGTAGAAAAACATCATTATAAACAGCAGCACGAACATGAGCAGATGGTCACAGATGAACGCAGCAACAAGAAACAGATCAGTATCAACATGATGTGACATTTTGCAGTGTTTATTCTTATTATTTATTTATTCATGAGTCTGACAGCCTCAGGGTAGAAGCTGTTCCTCAGTCTAGTGGTTCTACATTTGATGCTCCTCAACCTCCGTCCCGAGGGGAGTGGTGCAAAGAGTGAGTGTGCTGGGTGAGTGAGGTCTTTCATGATGCAGGTGGCTCTTTTTCTGCATCTGGAGGTGTAAATGTCTGTGATGGTGGGGAGACTGACTCCCACAGACTTCTGTGCAGCCTTCACCACTCTCTGCAGAGCTTTTCTCTCTGCAACTGTGCAGCCTCCATGCCACACGTTGATGCTGGAGCACAGGACGCTCTCCACTGCACACCTGTAGAACGAGGTGAGGACTGGGCTTCTCAGACCGGCTCGTCTCAGCCGTCTGAGGAAGTAGAGTCTCTGATGACCTTTCTTGATCAGGCTGGTGGTGTTATTGCTCCAGCTGAGGTTATCATTCAAGTGTACACCCAGGTATTTGTAGCTGGAGACCACCTCCACCGCAGATCCACCTATATACAGTGGGGTGTGGGTGTGTTTGTTCCTTCTGAAGTCCACAATCATCTCCTTCGTCTTCTTCACATTCATGTGAAGGTTGTTCTCTTTGCACCAGCTCTCCAGATGTTCCACCTCCTGTCTGTAGCTGGATTCATCATTATCTGTGATGCATCCCACCACAGCTGTATCATCTGCAAACTTAACAATATGACAGCCTGGATGTGTGGCTATACAATCATATGTGAGCAGAGTGAACAGAAGAGGGCTCAGCACACATCCCTGAGGAGAGCCAGTGCTGAGGGTGATGGTGGAGGAGGAGAAGTTGTGGATCTTCACGGACTGTGGTCTGTCTGTTAAGAAGTCTAAGACCCAGTTACAAATAGAGGGGCTTAGTCCAAGTGTGGATAGTTTGTCTATCAGAGTTTGGGGGATCATGGTGTTGAAGGCAGATGTGAAGTCCACAAAGAGCAGACGCACGTATGAGTCCTTCTGATCCAGGTGGGTGAGAGCAGTGTGGACCACGGAGGAGATGGCGTCCTCTGTTGATCGGTTCTCACGATATGCATATTGATGAGGGTCCTCGTTGATGTTGACGGCTGTCTTGATGTGGGACATGACCAGTTTCTCAAAACATTTAGCGACTATCGGGGTGAGAGCCACCGGTCTGTAGTCATTCAGACCAGTCACTGTGGAGCTTTTTGGGACTGGGATGATGGTGGCGGTCTTCAGGCAGGTGGGAACTGACTCCAGTGCAAGTGAGGTGGTGAAGATGTCAGCCAGCACCTCACAGAGCTGGTCCGCACATTCCTTCAGAACTTTCCCTGGGATGTTGTCTGGACCCGTAGCTTTATGAGGGTTGATCCTTCTGAGACTGCCTCTCACTTCTGCTGCGGTCACTTTGAGGTGCTCCTCGTCTGGTGATGAGGTGAGTCTGGTGCTAGTTGGTCTGTTTGGATCATCAAAACGTGCATAAAACTTATTGAGGGCATCAGGCAGGGATGGGTCCCTGGGGCATTGTTTGCTTTTGCCCTTGTAGTCTGTTAAGCATTTGATGCCCTGCCACATGCTCCTTGGATCATGTGAGGTGAACTGTCCCTCGATCCTCTGTGCATACGCGGCTTTGGCCTTCTTTATGCCATCATCCAGTTCTCTCCTGCACTTTCTCAACTCCTCAGTATCTTTAGACTTGAATGCAGTGTCCCTGGCTGCCAGCAGGGTGCGGACATCCTTATTTAGCCAGGGTTTTTGATTGGGGTAAAAGCCGTCTGCAGCAAGAAATACAAACCAAACCATGGTGTTTTCTCCTGTTAGGACCTTACGTTTGGGTTTGCAGAGGCTGGGGAAGTCTTCAAGGAGAGGGCTTTTACTGAGTGACAAACACCTGAAGTGGTTTAAATGGATCCTCTGTTATTTTTCACCATATTTCTGAGGATCAAACGTTAAAACCTAGATTAAAACCCATTTACTCTTTTATTCATTGTTGTCGCTCAGACATTAAAGCAAGATACAGCAGCGTCACAGGATTTAACATCTATTTTTATCCCAACAGTGAACATCTGCGGAGCCATTTTTATGAGAAAATAGTTAGAAACGAACCCTACTTGCTAAATTTCGTACAATAATATGAAAATGCTGTATCCGCCAGCTGCAGGCCTCTTCAGTCAAAGACTACGGGTCAGCACCATATTGCTGTTTGGTTTACACTGACGCGACATCATTATTTGTTGCAAGAGGAAAAATGGGCAACAATCTGGATGAGATGTGATAAATGTGTAAAAATAGTTTTGACTTACGCTCGGAAGCACTCCCTCATGGCTCCTTTCCCAAAGGCCTGCGAGAAACCAGACAGAAGCAAACGAATCAGATGAGATCAGACCAGGACAGCAGAATGTTTTGTCGCACCTGTCCCGCCATTTTGATGTGAATCTGGTCTTGAGCCCACTCTCCTGTGATGGCACTGTACCTGTAAAGACAAACATCTTCGTGTAAAAATAATATTGTTCTGTTTTATACACACAGATCTCTTTAATTCTTTACAAGCATTGTGCTTTTTGAAATCTGCCTCAGAATACAAACATTACTTTTGTCCTCTTTAGCTACTTTCAGCTAGCCTTTTGATACTTTTAGCTTAACCTTTTCTACAATTAGTTTTTTGCTAGCATATTACTACTTTTAGCTGCCTCTTTAGCTTGTAGTGTTGTTATTTTAGTTCTCAACTAGTCTTATTTTTATTTTAGCTTTTAGGTTGTGCTGTTTCTTCAAACTTATAACTAATTGTTGCGTTTCTTTTAGCGTTTAGCTAATGTTCTGCCTCTGAACTTTTTTAAGTTTTCTGCTTCTTTTAGATTGTCCTGTTCTGCTTTTAGATTTACGTAGCTAGTGTTACAATGCTTTTAGCTCGTGTTCTGCCTCTTTTAGCTTTTATGTTTATTTTAGTTTTAATCTAGTGTCCTGCTTCTTTTGGCTTTTAAATAGTGTTCTGCTTCTTTTAGCTTTGGCTAATGTTACAATTAGTTTAGCTTTTAGCTCATGTTCTGCCTCTTTTAGCTTTTATGTTTATTTTAGTTTTAATCTAGTGTTCTGCTTCTTTTAGCTTTAGCTAATGTTACAATTAGTTTAGCTTTTAGCTCATGGTCTGCTTCTTTTAGCTTTTGCAACTCGGTTTCAGCTTCTTCAGCAAAGTCATTCAGCCCTCAGCGTTCACCCTGCATTTTGCAGAAAATAGTTAAAATTTAAAATTAGGTTTACATGTCTGTATAAACTATTTATACTAACGTCACATGTCATAAAAAAGAAAATCAACTTTTTTTTTCAATTAAATAAATGCACAGTGTTTACACATATTTGAAGCAATTTGCTAAAAGATCAATAAGACTGTAAACAAAATTATGCTAGATTTGACTCTTTACTAAGATAAGATAAGAGAACTTTATTGATCTTGAACCATTTTTTCAAAGCAACAAATCATAAAATAAATTAATGTAAAGAAGTAGTTCTATGTTGGTGTGATGACAGGTAATAAAAAATAAAAAATTTAAACTATGTGCTAATTTCAGAGTAGAAGAAAGTATTCCCTGTTGGCTAAAAAGGACTTGATGTTGACAAACAGCAGGCGTCCAAACTTCAGCCAATCAGGAAACAGCTTTCAGGAGGTGTGTCTTAAAGAGGAAGTAGGAACTAGAATTCAAATTTTGTATCTCTCTTCTCTTCATAAGAGAGATATTCAGTTAATCTTATTGTAATTTTAGCAAAATATTATGTCCACAAGATGAAATGGAGTGAAAAAAGCCCCTCATGGAATAATTTTGAAGAATCTGACTTAAAAACATACATTGCATCTATTGAAAAGCTTACTTTAAATAATCAGAAGCTTAGAAAAACGAACTATTTTTACAAATTTCTATGTCTCATAATCAGACCCCTATGTATGATATTGTTTATTGTATTGCTACATATATCTTTGTTTAATTGTTGCTTTTTTCTTTCTTTCTTGTAATAGACACTATGTTCTGTATTATATTTTTGTACTATTGTTAAAATTTGGATTAATAAATAAAAAAAACTATTGTGGGATGGTCTGAACAAAACTAATTATTTTTAAACTATAAACAAAAAGTCAAGTCTTAAGTTGACCAGAATAGTAGCAATAAAGTTGGACTTCTATTGCAAAAAGCTATTTTTAAGCCAAATGTGCTGCTTTTTTTTTTTTATTACAAAAATTTAAAGTTTTCACTTGACTTTTGGTCTCAAATGCTGACACTAATTTAGAGTGTAAAAACTATTAAACATTGTTCCTGCACACCGCAAAAAGTTAGTATAAATAAGACGCATTTTTTGATAAAAACTTTGAATTTCTTTTATTTTCATGTCAAATTTTGGTGTTAATTGTCTAATTGGCATTACAGCTCTATAAATGTGTGTCTTTACAAGCAGAGCGGCTAAACTCTGAGCTTTTCCCACCTGTTAAATCACTCGAGCAGGCTCGTCACAACACTGACCTAGTTTCCCCTTGTCAGACTCACTGTTTTCCCTCTTCCTTACTGACGTGTCAAACTGAAACGAGCACCAGGGCTCTGTCTCATTTGTTTGCCAAGTGAAAGGGTTGATCCACAACTTGTTATCTATTCAAATCAGGGAGCCGCAAAAAACATTTGGTTTCCCCGCGGACGGAAAAACAAGAGAACTGAACAATGAGGTTGTGTGTTCTCTTTTTGTCCTATGAAAGGTCATTAAACCACTCTCATTTCATGCTGCTGGGCTAAAAAAAAAAAAAGTTTAGCGCAGTCAGCAGAGTGGTATATTATTTCTCGGGGTCAGTGTATCTGTTTGGATTGGAAGGGCGTGTGTGTCGGGTTAATAAATGACACGTTTTCTATCTACCATTTGACAAGTCGTTGCCAGGAGCTTGTTTTCAGGCTAGAAAAGAACTTTCCAATATCTAATCCTCACTTCTCTTTCTGCTGACACTTTAAGTCGAGTACACGAAGTACCACAGCTTTCAGAAGTACACAGAGGGTTGAGGTTACACACGAGGTAAATTTAGCCCTCACAACGAGCGCAGCAGGGCAAATCCCGGCCTCTGACGATCCCTCCTCCCCCTCTTATGTAACAGGACCTCGCCATCATCGAGCGCTTTGCTCACACTCGGACCTTAACTTGTGTGTTTTTGACGCCACAGAGTATTTAGGAGGCGTGTCTGTTTATTTTAGCCGCCAAGCTGCGATACCTGGGCGCACCCTCGGTGTGAGATTAAAAACAAGAGTCAAAAGCAGCGTTGTGTCCTCGCTGGATGGCGCGGTCGTGTTTGCCAAAACCACTTCATCGACAAGAACAGCAGCGCCGAGGTGAAGCCTTGGGGACTAATCTATCCGTATCGATTGCACTGAAAGTGTAAACAAGCTGAGAAGTGCAGAGACACCCATTAAATCAACCGTTAACTTTTTTTTTTTTTGGCATTGACACAAAGGTCAAAGGTGAAGCTTTCATGGAGCACGCCCACAAGTTGCTATGAAAGGATTCATACATCTGGCTGAATATGTCTGCAGATATTACTGATTTGGACTTTTATCAACTGATAAGATATTAAATGTTTAATGTTTAATGTTTTAGTTTTAGAGTTGGTGTAAATTTTCATACTCTTATACCACTATGCAAAAAACTCAGGACAGTGTTAGTTTTACTATTTTATGCTTATGTCTATTATTATATGTTTCAGTGTTTCAATGTTTAGATGTTTACTGTTGCACCGAGGGACTGAGAGAAACGCAATTTCGGTCCTGTGTATGTCCTGCACTGTACATATTGCAGATCTGACAATAAAGTTGACTTTGACTTTGACTTTGATTAGGATGTTAAGTGGTTTTAAAAAAACAACAGTGACCTAAGTACAATATTTTGGGTCTTTAATAAGAGGAAAAACAAACATTTTAAAATCGCTCATACCTGTAGCGAATGCACGGTTCTGTCGCGATCTCCTCCAGGTGAAACTGCGCCCAAGGGTCCGGCATGGCTCGGGCCTTTTCGATGGCATGGATCCATGCCGCCTGTCACAAAAACACAAAGCAGGTCCTTTTCATTGTCAGTCATCTTCATTCCAAAAGTTTAAAAAGAACTACCGTAATTTTCTGACTACAAGGCGCATTAAGAGAAATAAGTTCATTTTGACAGATTTTTGAGCGTCGTGCACCACATAAAGTCAGTAAGCACAACCAGAATTAATACATAAGGTGCACTAGATTATAAGGTTCACTGTCGATTTTTGAGATAATTCAAGGATTTTAAGTGCGCCTTATAGTCAGAAATATACGGTAGTCTATTCAGGTATGACAGAACTAAGATGAAAGAGGGTTGCTTCTTTGCAAAGCTGGTTAATTTGCACAAAAAAGGTAATTCCTTACATACTGTACCCTGATGCCTGCTCAGTAATCCAGGAAGAAAAATCTAAAAAAAGCTACCGGTAAGTCTGGTCCTCTGGACATAAAAAAAAAAAGCAAATTCCTTACATGTTTTTGCTCTTGCTTTTCCACAAAGCATGCAGATAATTATAACGTGCAAAAAATGCGAAGCTTTTGCACTGAAAATTCTTTGAATCATTATCATTTAACCAGCTACAAGTGAGGAATCATGCAAAAAATGATAATTAAACATGATGTGTGCAGATGTACTTGTACAGCTGGTTCCAAGTGAACATGCGTCATGAGACTAAGTTGCATGTTTTTTTAAACAAGAGCGTTAGCATTGGCGTCACGAGTACGGTAATCTAAATCTGACCAAGTTTGGACACGTTCTGCGCGGTGCAGCAGCGCGTCTCTCTCGTATTTCAGCACCGACTGTCAAGCGTTTATATTTGGAGTGACTGATTTACACAAAGAAATGAGATTTATTATATTTATTTTTAAACTGAGAGGGTCACGTTACGCAGGCCGTGTCAAACGTGGAGTTGTAAACGTCACGGCGCGGTGCTGAGATCGAAACAAATGGAAAACAAGTCCATTGTTGCAGAAATAATAATAATAATAATAATAATAATAATAATAAAAGTTTTTAAGGTGAAAATGTTAACAAAAACGGTTTCGTAAAACAAATACAGTATACAGTACTCTCAATACATTAAGTACAAAAGTTGATCAGTTGCAATAATTTTGAATGTTTCTTTAAAACCAGTGGTTCATTAGATATTTTACTAACAAACATGTTTAACTCAAACGATTAACGTGAAGCATTTAAACAACGATGTTGTGGACTGTGCAGAGCTCAGAGTATGTGCTGGGAATCAGTTCTGAATCTGTAAAACTCACTCACTTATAGCAGTTTTTGCATTCCTTAATGTTAATTGCCTGTGGCAGCCATCTTGAATTGTGTCAATTCCACACTTTTATCAGTTGTAGATGTATGTGCATTGATTATTTCCAGGCAGCTCCATTAAAATAGGTCTGGTGGTTCATGGGATATTTTGTTAACAGACACTAAGACACACCCACAACAACAATGTGGCCATTTGTTGCCTTTCAGGGGTTGTTTTCAGGAGTGATGGGACATTGTTGTGAGTGAAGGACATACCAAAGCAGAGACGTGGACAGCATACAGTAGTTGCCAAGTCCGCCTATTATAAGCGACTTTGGGCTTGTTATTTTCTGCAGTCGCTTATAAAATTGGTGAGTCTGGGGCTTGTTTTGAATGTAAAGTCGCTTATTTGGGCTTGTTATTCTTTGTTCTTTATTCTTTGTCTAGAGTGACAAGACCACGCTAAAATGAGCTCCAATAAGTGGGAAATATGGGGAAAAATATAATAAAGAATGGGAGAAAGAGCGCACACTTAAAGCATGATTCAGGATAGAGATTAAAGAAAGTTTTTTTGTTGACTTAGCTTACTATCAGTTTGCTGTTTAATTTTAATTTTATTTTTTAATTTGTACGCATTCTTTATGATTGTCTGTTGTTGTCCATTGTTGTCATCACTCTTCGTTTAAAATTCAGGTCTCTCTGGTAAATGAGTCCCAGAGGCTTAATGGGATTAATTTGTATAAATATGCAAAATGTGTTTTTATTTTTTAGAGTGGATATGTTCTTCAAAGTCTTTAGCATAATTTTGCTGTTTGTATGTAATGCCATAATAAATGTATGTTTATACTGTTTAAAAACTGCCTTTGTTTTACACAATGGGGTGGGTTGCCAGTTGGGCTTGTTTTCATGGGGCTGGTCACTTGTTTCTGTTGCAAGATCTGGCAACACTGGTGGACAGCAAATTACAGAGTGGGGAGTGAAGAATGGAGGCAGAGACGATCAACGGGAAAGAGGGAGAAGGTTAAACGTAATCTGATCAGAAACTTACCCGTGCACTCTGAGACAAAACAGTGTACGTTCGACGCTCTGGCTCGATTTCATTCTACAAAAAAAATAAAAAGGTAAAGAAAACGGAGGATTTCCATCAGTTAGCATCAACAACATCAACTGCTTTAAACAACAACAACAACACAAACACAAAAGACCATTCATCTGGAAAACAACCTGCCCGTGCACGGCGTTGCTGATAAGCAGCAGCGTGCACAGAATCGGGCTGGCATGCTGCTCTGCAGGGGCTGAGCGCACTTGTTTACACACACACAGAGAACTCACGAGGTGAAAGCCACCCTCTGGTACTTCCTGTTCTTGTCAAGAGAGTTCATTTAAAAGGCGAGCGTAAACAGACACCGAGCGCACGCGCGCACACAACAACACACACAGTGATGCATGTGTGCAGGCATGCTCAAAACAAAGCAAACTGGATTTGAATAGAAAACTGCAGAACTGGCCAATTACGATGGTTCACTGTTTTTACTTAGGTGATTTAACACATTTTCCTGTTTTTATCCCTGCTTACCATAGGCGGAAATACTGGGGGGAGTCAGCGGGGTCCAGAGCCCTCAACCAATTTTGGAAAAAGAGATTGTCCCCCCACAATAAATCATATGAGGAAACTATATTGTTAAGCAATATAGTATTTAAAATAAAAAGCACATAGACAGCTTACAGATGCAAAAGGATGCATTAAGACATTACTTTGCATAACAATTTTTATTTGTATTAAAAATAAATATGTCCATTTGACTAACAGAGGTTTGGTCCATTGTACCCGAACACCTGTTTAAGGCAGCACAGCTAAGTGCAGGAAGCTATCCGAGGACTGGAACAGAGAAGCTAGCATAAATAACTAGCTTCCAGGAAGTAGTGACTAGTAACTCGTTCGAAGGACACATCAGCCATAAAATCATGATTGTGAAAACACTATCTGTATTTGTTTTTATTATTAATCGCCTTGTGCATTAGCCCCACCCAGACAATAAACTAACATCTTCCATTCTGCCTTTTCAATTTGATCACGAGCGCACGGACAGACAGAAGGACGCAGAAATCACTCCGAACGCACTCGAAAACTAAAAAGTTCGGACGGACAACGAGCAGAAAGTGGACTGTCTGCGTAGCAGACGCTAACGCTAACTTGAAAGCGGCAAAGTGCACCGCGTTCTGTCAGAATCGGGATCAAACGAGTGCGTTGTTGCGCAATAATAAGCAGCCATACAAAAATTAGACATAAACGTCATGTTGTATGGGCTGGACGGGGCTGGCACCGAAGACGCCAGGCGACGTCAACTTACGCAAACACGTACGTCGCAGACATATTGTTAGGATCTTGTTTTTAGAGCTGATTTTTGATGCTCGCCGTTATTCTCCCTTCAAAACGAACATATTAAACCTTATTCTTAAATACTGTGCAAATAAGGGACACCAATACAGGTAGTCCTCGGGTTACGAGGGTCTCGAGTTACGACGTTTCGTGGTTACAACACATCTCTCATTAAAAAAAAATTACTATGAAAAGCCGAGTTACGCAGTTTTACGTCGTAAACGGAATGCGGAATACGGCGGATGGACCAGTTTTACGTTGTAAACGTAGCGGCGGAGGAATACTGCACTGTACTCTCTAAAAAAGCTAAGTCTGGTCCTCTGGACATTCAAAAAACAAAACAAAACTGTACTGTGAACGTGGTTTTACGTCGTAAACGGAATACGGCGGATGGACCGGTTTTACGTCGTAAACGTAGCGGCGGAGGAATACACTGCACTGTAGTACTGTACTGTGAACGTGGTTTTACGTCGTAAACGGAATGCGGAATACGGCAGATGGACCGGTTTTACGTCGTAAACGTAAAGCAGCGGCGGAAAATATTGTACTGTACGCGGTGGAGCAGCGGAGGAATACTGTACTGTACTGTGAACGCGGTTTTACGTCGTAAACGGAATACAGGTACAGCGGATGGACCGAGGAGAACGGAGTCAACAGCATCCTGGTAGGCCATTAACTATTTTTTTCCCTTCATTATGGCTCCCAAACATATGTGTTTTTTGATAATTATGTAGGGTACTGTGTTAGGATAGGCTAAGTGCTTGGTAATACAGTACTGTACATGTATATGGTGCAGTATATACGTATATTCCGACTTACGTCGAAAATCGGTTTACGCCGCCGCGTAGGAACGGATCTACGTCATAAGTCGAGGACTACCTGTATACGTAAATTACTATTATTGTATTATGATTATTATGATTGTGCTCACCCTGAACAAAAAGTTGCTCTTGGGAAGAGAGTTGGAAAGCTGCCTCGAGTAAACGAGCTCTTTCAGGTAGTTGCAGACGTCCTTGACAGAGTCGCCCAGGACGGGCGAGATGAAGTTGTTGTCGTCGTCGTCTTCGTCGTCGCTCGCGTTGGCGTCGCTGAGGGAGGAAGCTCGCTGCTTCACACTGCTGCTGTGCTGGGAGGAGGAGGAAGAGGAGGGTCTCCTGGCACTGCCTTCCTCCTCCATGCTGAACATCAGGTCGTCATCCATGATGCCCTGCTGTTGTTTTGTACACAGAGAGAGGAGGCGAGAGCATCAGTGGGGGAAGCAGAACCACATGATGTGGGTTTAATGTGTGGCAGCCATCTTAATACTGTACATGATCAAAACAACTCATCATGGCTGCACATGTGACATGAGAAAAGGTCATTGCCATAGATGTTGCACATGGATTATCATCATCAGACCATAATCTTGCAAAGTGTTTAAAATAAAGATGTAATCAATTTCAATGCAGCAGCCATGTTTACAGTAACACATTTGATGTTCTCTAAACAAAATGTTTCCATAGTTACCAACCTTATCCGATGCTCTTCAACCACTTCTTGTTGTGGACTGAGTGACAGTTTAACCGTTTACTGTATTTTGTCTCCTGCTCAAAAATACTTATTCAGTTCGGTGACAAACAGAAGAGAGAGCACGAGCGGCGCTTTAAAAACTCCTCCCATGATGGCGGAGTGTGTTCTCCGCTGCACGTTGTAGGTCCGGGGACGTGTTTGGCAGCGAGCGCGAGTACTCGAACCTTCGTCAAGTGTCCTCCACCACGATGGCGTTGTTGCTCCGCACGTACCACGAAACCACACGATGTTCTTTTCTGCTGCCACGCCTACTGCACGCCCACTGCACCCTGTGTTCTTTTGTGACCACGCCTACTGCCACGCCAACTGCATCGTGTTGTTTTTCTGTGGCCACGCCCACTGCATCCGTGTTATTTTCTGTGGCCACGCCCACTGCATCCATGCTGCCTTCACTGATGTCGGAAATGTGAGCTCTACGGAAATGTTCCAGAAATTCCAAGTCGAAATTTGAACTTGCAGATCCAAAACAAGCCGATCCATACAAGACGTTGTTTATACGAACGTACATAGGAAGACAAAAAAAAAAACGGCTTTTTACGAGATTTGTTTGCATGGACGTCATGTTGTTCCAGCATCCGCGAAAATGTGACGTTCACCTGTAACTTTCCGAGCCCCGACAGTGTTGTTCGTTATTTATTAGACAGTTTAGCTAAGTTTGCAATATTTACATTTGACTTTTATTGTTCAGGAGTAAGCGTTTTAAATGCGCCTGCGTCACTTTGAGTGAGCAAGTTCAGCCTTGAAAGCAAATAAGTGATTTTTTTTTTTCATTAGTTCACATGAACCATTAACATAATTCCAGAACTTAGTTGATAATTTACAATATTTTAAGGTTCGTGTCTTTATTTTTTAAGTGGTGCAGTGTAATCATTAATGCTGTTATAATGGAGCTGTAACTTTAGTGGACATTGTCTTGTGTAAAGTGAATAATTAGCTTCCTAATTATTAAATGCATACATTTCTAATAATGTCTAACATGTTTATTGTCATTAGTGAAAAAAATGTACAGTATAATAAGTTGCAAAATCATAAATCGAAATATTGAGAAATCTGTGTGGTGATTTCTATCTTATATTAATGAGTGTCGGCCGATTGAGTCGTCGGTAGCGTGGCCGAGTGGTCTAAGGCGCTGGATTTAGGCTCCAGTCATTTCGATGGCGTGGGTTCGAATCCCACCGCTGCCAGAACGTTTTTATCTCATCATCTGTCCATGGATGTCTATGCATATGTTGTTACTGTGAGCTCATTTGTTTTGCAAAAACACGGAAGCTAGCGATAATAAATGAAAAATGCAGTTTTAATCTATGGTTTTATTCATCAGCTTTTACCTCGAGCCCGTCGTTGGGAGCAGCCGGTGTGGTGGCGCCACCTGGTGGCTGCATGGTTCAGAAAACCATTTTTTTCTTGGTTCATGTACCGTAACTAGTACAGTAAATGCGGATTGTGCATCCAAAATCCTTTTTACTTTAAATGTTTCAGTGGCAAAGTCACCAGCGAGGTTGCAGGTTCACCTCCTGCCTGGGCTTTTGTGTGGCGTTTGCATGTTCTCCCTGCGCACACGCGTTTTCCAGTCTATGTGATGCACAGGTACACAGAGTATACCCACTAGAAAAGCTTGGGAATTTCAGTATACCCACTTAAAAGTGCCCGATGATACGAGCCCATGTCACGTATCATACACTGTCAACACATTTGGAACATTTTATAGACGCATTGTGTTGGTTCAACCTGTTTTTTTGCATAATTAATACTTCTGTCTATATCGTACTTAATACTTGAACATGTTTTGCTTTGATTTTTAGAAATTCGATGGTTTTAATACAGAGCCAACTGTTGTACAAAGTTTGTTGCACAAAGAAAAGCACCGGCAAAGTTTTGAAAAGTTCATTATGCTTAAAAATCTAAATAAATCAACAATTACATTGTACTAACCGGTGTACTGTACTGGTTTCTAAGCACAGTAACCACTACACCACTGCCACATGCACGTTAGGTTCATAATGTAACTCTGATTTAAAAAATGGATATTTCAGTACGTTGTAACCAGGAATTTATTAACAAACTTAATCAAAAGACCAAATCTCAGCTCCTGAAACGCATCGATTTTTAGGATATCATCAAATCTGTATAGTTTTGATGCACCCTTAAAAAGTGTGATACAAGTATTTTTCATTTTAATAACCTCTTTATTTATTTATTTATTTACCTGTAAGACTATAAAGTTACAACAAATTGTGCAAAAACAAAAAATAAAATAAATGAAAACAAATGGGAGTTTTATTGTAATTTGTGACTAAGGATCTGAAGTGTCACTGTGGCATCGGTCAGTCTTTACAAAGTTACTCCTTGAATGTCAGTTTTCACTACGGCAATTGGACACTGTTTTTACCGGGTCTCAGCTTTTAGTTTGAAGTGCCGAGAGGCCACAAACTGCATTTTCCGGATGGCCAGCTGGGTGTCTTCAGGCGATATCCCAAGATGCCACACGGCCCGAACGGAGTTCTCGAAATGAGGGTACATGAGAACCTGCGTGCCCCGCCCCAGCGCCGCTTCTTCCCCGTCCCCAACCTGAGCCATGCAGGCACAAAACTCCTGGGGGCTCAAAGTGGAATCCTCAATTCGGAAACGCAGGATGTTGGTTTCCACGGCGGCCACGTCCAGAGCGAACAGAGCAGGGCGGAGGTCGAGTAGAGCTAACAGAGGAGAAGTGAAGAGTAAAGCGTTGAGCTGGATGGCGACCACAAGAGTTAACGCCTTCTAGGAGGGTGAGCGACTCACCTTGAGCGAAAGTTTTGGCGTTGCGGTGATCTTCTTCCAGTCTTCCGGCCATTTCTTGCAAAGCCAACTTTCCAGCAGCTGCAATAATCCCCGACTGACGCATCCCCCCACCGAGGGCTTTACGGCACCGCACCGCTCTGGATATGAAGTCCCGGGGCCCAGCGAGCATGGTACCTACCGGGGCGCCCAAACCCTATCACATCAACAAACGTTACACAACTGGATCTGTGTCGTCTTGGGTTTGTTTTGGCGTTCGTGACGTTCAGACCCACCTTGGAGAGGCACACGCTGACGGTGTGTGCGTGCTGCAGGATGGAGGATACGGGCACCCCCAGGGCCACAGCGGCGTTCATCACCCGAGCTCCATCCATGTGAACTGACAGACCATGCTGATCAGCTAAAGAGCGGACCTTAGAGATGGACACAAATCATCCAGGTGTGATGAAGAGAGGCATTTATCACAACTGTAAAATACCGTATTTTTCGCCCTATAAGTCGCAGTTTTGTTTTTTTGCATAATTTACATGCCCTGCAACTTATTTATGGATTTTTCTCCCATAGTTATAAACCAATTCCTGGCTGAGATATGACTGTTTTCATTAATTCTGACTTAAACAATTGAACACTACCATTTTCAGCCACTAGATGGCATTCGAGTAGTAATAATAATAATAATAATAATGAATTCAATTTATAACGCACTTTTCATTAGTGAAAATCTCAAAGTGCTACACACAATGAATGCTACACACATTCATACACCGGTAGCGGCAGACTACCATGCAAGGTGCTTTCCAGTCCTACCGGGAGCAACTTGGGGTTAAGTGTCTTGCCCAAGGACACAACGACACATGTGTGGGGAACCGGGATTCGAACCACCAACCTTCCGATTGGGGGACGACTGCCATTATACCACTACGCCACGGCCGCCCCATAGTAAGGTATGCCGTTGTATCATGTAATAGGTAAAAGTGGCTATTAATGACACAATTGGCTTGCCATAACAAGCCCCCGTCGACACATAATAGATGCAACGTATATGGCGAAGCGACGTATTTATGGATTTTTCCACTTTATTAGACATAACGTATTTGTCGGCGTTTAACACGCTTCTGTGTATAACCCGCTTTGTCCAATTATTGTCAATAAATTGGAAAAATCCATAAATACTGTAACACGCTTCGCCCTATAAGACGCATCTATTATGCGTCACCGCTATGCGTCACCGCTATGCGACGCGTCAGCGTCTCATTTGCCCTGCTGAAAATGGCAGCCACAGAAGCGAGCGAGCACGAAGGACTTCACAAGATAACACGGTAAAAACAATTATTTCTTTGCTGAAAAAAAAAAAGTATTTTTTAGCTGACATTATAGCACAAGGGTTCCTGAGCTTAACCGTTCCTTAATCAATTCAGGAAATGGTCAAATCTGCTGAATTTAAATTGTTTCGGTTTGACTTCTCCCAAACAGTCTCGGGCACTACGAAAATAAATTATAAATAAATCGAATTTTATCTCAAATGTCTTATACAGGTCAACAGTTTGTAAATTAAACCCATACATATATTTTTTGCTTTGTTTTGTTTTATTTTTTGAATGTCCAGAGGACCAGACTTAGCTTTTTTAGATTTTTCTACCTGGATTATTGAGCATGCATCAAGGTAAACCCATATAATTACACTCTGTAAGCCTAAAAAATATCCGAGTGGTTTAAGAGCTGTTTATCTAAACAGTAGGTATCTGTTCACGTTAGCTAAGTGCTAACAGATAAAAGAGCGATTTTTTAAATAGCTCTAAATATCTTCTACAGCTAACAGTTTGTAAATGACCACCACATAATTACACTCTGTAAGTTTCAAGAAAATCCGCGGTGTGGTTTATGAGTTAACTTGCTAAAAAAAAACACAGCTAACCTCACAGCTAATGGCAGCTACCTCCAGAGCAGGAGGCCGGGCAGCGACATTCAGTCCGAGCAGGAGGCTTTTTTCGGACACATGAGCTAGAAACGGTCGGTGTACTCTCTGGAAGTTTCCCCCTAGTGGACAAAAGTGGTACTGCACCATTTTTTGGCCAAAATGAAAAACGGCGATGTCAGAGCCAAAAATGGGTCTAAAAATATGGGAAAAAAACATAAATAACACGCTTCGGCGTATAACACGCAAGACATTCAAATTAGTAAAAAAACTGTGTGTTATACGCCGATTTTTACGGTATTTGGACTGATGCGACTTATAGGGCGGTGCGACGTGTGCGGTGGAAAATACGGTAACTTTAAAACACGCACATCCTGCAGGAAGTGCAGAGGCAGCACGCGTCCTCCCTGGACGTTGTGCGTGTTCTCCACACAGACGAGGCGTGAGCGGGGATAGTGAGGGTCTGGGTATCCGTGGCAAATCTTCGACTCCAGCTGCTTCAAATCAAACGTCCCGTCGGGGCGTGTGGCCACCGCGGTGGCGTGGACACCGGCCAGCTGCGTCAACACATTAAACGCACACTTGAGTCCCTTGGAAGTGCAAAACGCTCCTGGAGAGAACGCTCGTGCACGCTCACCTGAGCGCTACCTCCTTGTTCGTAGATGTGAATGTGGGACATATCGCCCACGATCATCTCGTCGCCCCGCTCCCTGCAGTGCACCATCACTGGTCAAAGAAGCACAGACTCCATTACAGCCGTCCTCCCGTGATCCAGCCAGTTTAAATGACCGTTTAATTCACCTGCGATGAGATTACTCATGGTTCCAGTGGGGACGAACAGGGCGGCCTCCATCCCGAACATTTCAGCTGCAGTCTTCTGTAAGTCTGCAGAAATAAAACATGAAAAACAATAAAATAAAACACTGTAGTCAATCATTTCCCTGTTAAACGAGGATCAAAATACAAAGGTGCGTCTGTGTTTTTAAACCTAAAGCTCTTAATTGCTCATTCAGTCAAATAAAACAAACCTTACAGATGCTTGAAGAGTTTGCAGCGTTCCTATGAGAAAATTCTACATTTTTTCTAATTTAAGTTGGCAAATATTTCCACAGAATATTATTTTATACTCTACTTGAACAAGCTGTAGTATTGTTAGCATGCTCGGTAAAAACAAAAGGCCCCGTTGGAATATTTGGTTTGCATATGTAATTACACAAAAATATAGCTCAATTGAATCCGAAGCGGCTCGGGTGGTTGCTGAGGCAAAAACTCGGGCGTGGGAGGAGTTCGGAGAGGCCATGGAGAATGACTTCCGTACGGCTTCGAGGCGATTCTGGTCCACCATCCGGCGTCTCAGGGGGGGAAAGAGGTACGCGACCAACACCATTTATGGTGGGGATGGCGTGCTGCTGACCTCAACTCGGGATGTTGTGAGTCGGTGGGCGGAGTACTTCGAAGACCTCCTCAATCCTACTGGCACGTCTTCCACTGAGGAAGCGGAGCCTGGGGACTTTGGGTCGGGTTCTCCGATCTCTGGTGCTGAGGTCGCCGAGGTGGTTAAAAAGCTCCGCGGTGGCAAGGCTCCGGGGGTGGATGAGATTCGCCCGGAGTTCCTTAGGGCTCTGGATGTTGTAGGGTTGTGTTGGCTTACGCGACTCTGCAATATCGCGTGGACATCGGGGGCAGTTCCCTTGGATTGGCAGACTGGGGTGGTGGTTCCCCTATTCAAAAAGGGGGACCGTAGGGTGTGTTCCAACTATAGGGGGATCACACTCTTAAGCCTCCCTGGTAAGGTCTATTCAGGGGTTCTGGAGAGGAGGGTCCGTCGGATAGTCGAACCTCGGATTCAGGAGGAGCAGTGTGGTTTTCGTCCTGGTCGTGGAACACTGGACCAGCTCTACACCCTCAGCAGGGTCCTGGAGGGTGCGTGGGAGTTTGCCCAACCAGTTTACATGTGCTTTGTGGACTTGGAGAAGGCATTCGACCGCGTCCCTCGGGGGGTTCTGTGGGGGGTACTCCGGGAGTATGGGGTACCAGGCCCATTGATATGGGCTGTTAGGTCCCTGTACGACCGGTGTCAGAGCTTGGTCCGCATTGCCGGCAGTAAGTCAGGCTCGTTTCCAGTGAGAGTTGGACTCCGCCAAGGTTGCCCTTTGTCACCGATTCTGTTCATAACTTTTATGGACAGAATTTCTAGGCGCAGCCAAGGTGTTGAGAGGATCCGTTTTGGTGACCTTAGAATCGCTTCTCTGTTTTTTGCAGATGATGTGGTCCTACTGGCTTCATCAGTTCGTGATTTACAACTTTCACTGGAGCGGTTTGCAGCCGAGTGTGATGCGGCCGGGATGAGGATCAGTTCCTCCAAATCCGAGGCCATGGTCTTGAGCCGGAAAAGGGTAGCATGCCCTCTCCGGGTCGGGGAGGAGGTCCTGCCCCAAGTGGAGGAGTTTAAGTATCTCGGGATCTTGTTCACGAATGAGGGAAAACTGGAGCGTGAGATCGATAGGCGGATAGGTGCAGCGTCCGCAGTGAAGCGGGCGCTGTACCGGTCTGTCGTGGTGAAGAGAGAGCTGAGTCAAAAGGCAAAGCTCTCAATTTACCGATCGATCTACGTTCCCACCCTCATCTATGGTCATGAGCTTTGGGTTGTGACCGAAAGAACGAGATCTCGGATACAAGCGGCTGAAATGAGTTTTCTCCGCAGGGTGTCTGGACTCTCCCTTAGAGATAGGGTGAGAAGCTCAGTCATCCGGGAGGGACTCGGAGTAGAGCCGCTGCTTCTCCACATCGAGAGGAGCCAGTTGAGGTGGCTCGGGCATCTGGTTAGGATGCCTCCTGGACGCCTCCCTGGTGAGGTGTTCCGGGCATGTCCCACCGGGAGGAGACCCAGAGGAAGACCCAGGACGCGCTGGAGGGACTATGTTTCTCGGCTGGCCTGGGAACGCCTTGGGATTCCCCCGGAGGAGCTGCTCCAAGTGGCTGGGGAGAGGGAAGTCTGGGCCTCCCTACTTAGGCTGCTACCCCCGCGACCCGACCCCGGATAAGCGGAAGAAGATGGATGGATGGATGAATCCAAAGTTTTTATTTGTATGTGTCCAATATGTTAGATTTCCACTTTGTTTTCAATTTACTCAATTTTCATCAATAAAACGCAGCTTTTCACCAAATTATTATTTAATATATATATATTTTGTTTTCCTTTAACATTCGAGACCTGTTGGAGATCATCCCAGGGCCAATTCTGGCCCATGGGCTGTACATTGTCTGTGGTCTAAGTCAGGGGCGGCCGGCCAATGGGGGCGCTAGGGCACCGCCCCACTGGAACTTCTGGACCATTTTACATTGAAGACTTAATTTTTTTTAAATAAAAATGAAATAATAAAATAAAAATATTTCAAAATATATGCATACATGTATATGTTTTTAGTTGTGTAAGATAAATATTTTATGAGTACCGGTAATGATGAGTTATATTGTTTGTAAGAGTGCCGGTAATGATGAGTTATATTGTTTGTTTCAAAAAATGTTTTCTGATTGGTGACGTATTTCCTGTTTTGGGGCGCATGGATCTTATCCGTTGACTCTCGTTATAAATGGCGCATGCGCAGTTATTCCAGGACGTTACAAAATAATGGGAAGATGCTGGGCGCAGTTTTCACCGCCCTGGACAGTCCAATGTGAGCTCTACCTACCAATCGCGTGTTTCCGGCCGTTTATTTATTTACTTTTTTTGGTCTGGAAAATTTGCCGTGAGGTCAGTGACTCAAGCAGGCTTGCTCAGGTAAGTTTTAAATAATTGAAAGCACTTTATCTAATGTCTATTTGCATTTCTGACTGATATGCCTCTCAAATTTTAGATGGCTGAGAAAAAAGCCTTCAGTTGACTGTTTATTCTAAAAGTGGCAACTGGTGAGTTTGTTTTTGGAGCTAACATGCTAATGCTAGCCTTTATCTAATGCTTATATTATTAGATTACCATTCCTGACTGATATCCTCTCCACTTTTAGGTGGCTCTGTTTGTGATAAAAGCCTTCAGCTGACTGTTTATTCTAAAAGTGGCAACTGGTGAGTTTTTTTTCTTTGTTTGTTTGTGAAGTTAGGTTGCCAGCACAGGTTATTGTACAGTATTGGACTACATTTATTTTAATTTGCTTATTAAAAAATGATCAAACATTAATAATTTTATATACTAAATGTCACTGGTGACATTTAGTATGAGTATGAGTGGTATGAAGGAGCCAAGATGGTGTAGTGGTTAGGGCGTTTGACTTGGGACCCGAAGGACGCGGGTTCGCGTCCCGGCCGCTACACATCTTGGGGTGTCTATGAGTGCACACCTATTTCTCCAGCTCCCCGAGCGCCTTCTATGGCTGCTCACTGCACCGCCTGGTAGGTGGTTGGGTTAAATGCAGAGACGAATTTCGTCTGTGTATGGGAAACATACGCAGATGACAAGCTTAGACAATTATTATTATTATTATTATAAACTTCTGGAAGTGGTCCCTCTTCCTCTTCACTCTCTGAGTCCTCTGCTGGCTGCTGCCTACAGCGCCTCTAAAGCGGCCGAAACTGGTACTGCACCATTTTCGCCAAAAATGAAAAACGAAGAATCAGAGCGAAAAATGAGTCTAAAAATATGGGAAAAAATCCATAAATAAATTCTTTATGAACACAAATGTTTTACTATATTTTATTACCCAAATGAGAATTGATAACAGAATTGATAAGGAATCGAATCGATAAATGACATCGATAAAGGCATCGATATTGATAATTTCTTATCAATTCCCATCCCTACTGGTGGTGTTTTACTAGTATTTCTCAACACTATACTGATCTGGAGAATGAAAACAAAGCCTTGCAAGTAGAAATGCAGAAATGTTTTAATCTCACTTATTTTCCTTTCTATAATTTATATATAATTTATTTATTTATATATTTGTTTGTTCTTTGTTGTTTTAGTGAGTCAAATTGGTTCTTCTCATCCTGAGCATTTAATTGTTTTGTTGAACTTGTATTAATCTGTGCATTTGATTAAAAAAAAAAAAAAACGTACTTGAACTTGGGGAAAAAAAATATTTTGGAGAAATAGCCCCCCCTGGTGGACATTTCAGGAACCGGTTCTAAATCAGAACCAGTGACTGGACAGTAGTAGCCTGGTTGTAACCAGACCCTGTCCTTCACTTCGCTTGTGAAGTGAAGGGAAATGAGAATTGAGCGGAGCTGTGCAGGAAGGCGAGGGCCAGGCTAGGACAGTAGATAAAACATTAAAATCAAGTAAATTAACTAAAAGCGATACAAAAATATTGCAGAATTGAAAAAATTGCACATCATGTTCGTTTAGAAAATAGATTATAAAGACTGGAAACACTGATGTTTTAACAATAAACTGCACCGTTCACTGTCGGGTCCTCCCCCATCACGTCGTCCCCGACCTCGGCCTCCGCCATGGCCTGTCTCATCGCCGGCCCGGGCTTCGTCACCGTGTCGCTGCGGAGGTCCACCACCCGGAGCTGCGCCGCCCCGCCTGCAGCGGGATGCCTGGCTTTCCCGGTGTTGTAGTATCCCCGAGTGGAGGAGCTCCGTCCCAGCGGAACCGCCTCATGTCGCGCACAAAGCGGCCTCCTGCAGGCGATGCCACCGGGGTTCAGTAAAAGACGGAAAAGCCCGCGAGGAAAAGATTTTAGCGACATGTTGCTCCTGTTTTAATCATCATCTTCCTCACAGGCGTTGAACTTTGGATCAGTGTTATCGATAATCATTGACAGGCTGTAAGGAAAAGTAATGGATTACCTATCCGTGCGCATCATCAGGGACTGAGCAGTGATGACCACCAGAGGGCGCTAAAGTCCCAACATTGATTTTTACAGACAAATGTAAAATTCTGCTTCTTTTTATTTTTTATAGATGATTGTAATAATCACATTTTAAGCTATTTTAAATGTATAACTCACAATTTGAACGTTTTTTCAAATAATTATGTAGGGTTTATAATAAAAATAGCATATAGTTTCAATAAAACTAAATTTCATGTAATTGTTTTAGTTTGTACATGGAATCTTTAATCATTAATCTTTAAACGTGTTATTTCAGTGTTTCAGTCAAGTCTTTTGTGAGCTTTTCATAACTAATACTAAAATAATATACATCTGTTTTTGTTTGTTTTTGTTTAACTGTTAGAAGCAACTTAGTATGTTTGAACATAGGAAAAAAAAACTAACAACAATAAAGGAGGTAAAGGAGGTTGAGGAGCATCAAATGTAGAACCACTAGACTGAGGAACAGCTTCTACCCTGAGGCTGTTAGACTCATGAATAAATAAAAATAAAATAAAAAAATAAACACGGCAAAATATCACATCATACTGATGCTGATCTGTTTTCTTGTTGCTGTATTCATCTGTGACCATCTGCTCATACAAACTCATGTTCGTGCTGCTGTTTATTCCCACTATATTAGGCTTAGTGTATTACTAGTTGATGCTTTTCTTAGTTAATTCTAGATGTTATTACTGTTTTTCTCTTTCATTGTTGTTGGATGTAACTGGGACCTCGTGTACATAATCTCGTTTTCATCTCATGTACCACATGCGGTGCAAATGACAATAAAGACTCTCTGACTCTGACACTGAAAACATCAGCACATATTTACTTTACTGACTTTCGTCCTAATAATAATTAAGGTTAAAATGTTTACATTTTCATTTCCTGCTTCTGAAAGGTGAACAACAATGTTTTTTGCCCGTGCCCATTTACAAACGGACACCTGGTTACAACATCATCTAAAGAAATGTAAAACAATCAACCACTGGTAGCTTATTATTATAACCAGAAATAAACTCGCATTTTTTCCAAACTGAGGATGTTTAAATATCTGTCTGCAACAGGTAAGACATTTTCCACAAAACCCCATTTCATGTGCTCAGAACTATCCCTTTAAAGCCCCACACACACTGACATGCACAGCACAATAAAGCTGTGAGCTCAGGCCCAAACCAAACAGGTTATATCTGGCATCGCCGCCTATTTTTATGGGAAATGAAACCCCTGTCCCCGTAAGTCCCTGGAATTAAGTCAATATTTGGAGGTGAAGGATTGTGGGAATTTTGCCACCATGGAGTGAGGTGGGCTATTCAGGGAACGTTTTCATTACAAAACGACTCCCTCCCCCTCGGCTCGCTCCCTCTGACACCATTTTCTGTGCAATGCTGCAGCTGCATTCACATTACAGGCACGACCCCCTCCCTCCTCATCCTTTTGCTGTCCAAGCCGGTTTCCATCACTCGATAAAAGTCCCTCTGTGTGTTATCAGGGCTGCCCCCGTGCTGTAGTTAAAGTTGCTATCGGCTAAAGGAGAGCCAGGTTTTATGATCCATAACAAGTCGTCATTAAAAGTCATTAATAAACATCAGCACCGTAAATTGGCCACAGTTGGTCTCAGGAGGCCCACAAGAGCTGCGAAGAGGGAGAGATAAAGATGCATCAAGGCCGGGAAGCCATGGATGTGAGATGAGACAGAAGTCCGGAGCAGGTTTTATGGGGGCTCCCCGTGGGCCCCCAGGCTCTGCATAGCCTCACAGTTTCTCTGTGTGTGTTTGTGCTTTGTTTCTTCCAGATGCCTTCCAGCATTCCTCGCCTGAGCACGGAGGGAAGCGAGTGGCGTTTTGGAGAAAATATTGAATTAGAGGGGTGGAAAAAAAGAGGCAGAGAGGGAGAAATGAAGGAGAGGGAGAAATATTGACTCCTTCTGGGAAGGAGCGAGACGGCAACGCCTTTCCAATAACCATAAACCCACTGGGCTGAAAATAGACAAGCCGAATGAATAAACGAATGTGTTCATCCCGCATAAGCTCTTCTCTTTCACGGATGGAGGTGACCCTCTCTCCCTCATCCTCCACCCACCACCACCACATCCATTTTTTTTACTTTTCCCCCTCCTCTTTCACCGAGGCCATCATTTCTTCACCGTGACAAAAGATTTTAAACAAGCAGGTGTTTATGGGAAGCCTCGTTAGCGTAAAGGTGTCGAAACAAGACTAAAACCCGTTCTACGTTTCATTTCTCTCTTTCACATGTTGTAGTCCTCGTGGACATGATTTACCGGTACACATTTTTTATGGCTATCGCTGCGAGGACATTCGAAGACATTAAATCTCACTTCAACTTAAACTGAACTCTCACCAAAATTTTGGGAGAATATAGTTTTTATTCAAGTAAATGAGTTTTAGAATGAGGATGGAATTTTTGGGGGATCGTTCAGTCTGTTTTTAAACAATCACACAGCACTGAGACAGTCTTAGTAATGGTTTGTCATGGCATCCTTTTGGCAAATGATCCTGGTCAGTTTGTGAACCTTGTACTCCTGGACCATACCGCTACTTTTGATACTGTCGACCACAGTGTCCTTATATCGTGGTTAAAACACATTATTTACTGTGCAGCATCAGAGTGGTTCCCTTCTTAAATGAGTGACAGGAGTTTATGTGTCTGCTTCAGTGCCTCTTTCCTGCGGGGTTCCGCACGGCTCGATTCTTGGACTCCTTCTGTTTTCACTGTATCTGCTCCCTCTATCCTGAGGAAACATGGTCTTAATTTTCACTGAAGAAGAATTGTCACCTTCTTACAATGTTGTTACTGCTAGTATCGCTCAGCCCTCTGTGAATAGCAAGCAGCTATCAGGGCACTAACGTTATTGTTAGGATGATGGTCCTCCGAACAGCTAGTTTGGGCTGTCACTGTAGGAGTTCAGCCTTTTTCCCCCCACAGCTCCAGATCTCATGACAATGCCAGCCACACCTGGAGATCATATCCCTTGATGAGAGGCAGGAGTATAAAGGATGACTGGTGACCTAAGTTCAATGCTAGTTGCATTACACGCCTTCTGGTAGTAAGTTCCTAGTTAACCTTGCTCTCTAGTGCTGTAAATATTCATCCTGGTTCTCCAGTTTGTGCTCGCTGGATCTCCTCGTAGAACCTTCCTTCCTTTTGGACTCCTCAGCTGATCTTGTCTACCTTGATCTCCCTGTGAACTCCTCAGTGGAACCCTTCGTCCTCCTTGATCTCCCTGGGATCACCTCAGGTTCCTTCTGCCTTCCTACCACTGCCCACTACTTTCTGGACTCCCAGTGGACAATCCTTGTTGACCTTGGACTCTTGTTCACCCATCTACTACACTCACAGTAAGAGCTTTCAGACCATATTGAGATAACTGACCTTCTGCCCTCATCGTCCAGGGTTCCAGCTCCCGCCAATGGCAGTCTTCTTTTCACTGTAAATAAACACACTGTTGTTTTGCATCCTGAGTCTTCGAGTTATTCCTTCAGTCTGTGTTATCTGGGTATTGACCAAAATCTAACAGTCATCAGCAAACTGGTTGATCCAATATGAGAAGGGGTATTTGTTAGACTCCTCAGATTGACGAAGTCTTTTGAATAAAAGACGAAACGTTTCAACAATTTTTTTAAACCCATCTTCCTTAAACCAATGAAAAGCTGAGCATTTCTTAAAGGAAAGCATATCGCCTGTTGCCTTTCAAGCCAGAGTTTTAAATGCATGGAGTTACCGTATTTTTCTGCCTATGAATCTCGTTTTGTGCATAATTTTCATGCTCTGCGACTTAAACACTGAAGCGACGTATTTATGGAATTTTCTCCCATATTTATAAACCAAATTTTGGCTGAGATATGACCGTTTTCATTCATTCTGGCTCAAAATATTGAACACTACATTTTCAGCCACTAGATGGCACTGGAGTAGTGTAGCATGACATTGTGTCATGTAATAGATAAACGTGGCTATTAATGACACAATCGGCTTGCCATAGTCTGCCACCTTCATCCAGCTCGCCTGGAGCAACCATCAAATTAGTTTCATTGCGCCGACCCAGAGAAATGCATCTACCGTAATTTGACCAGTGAAATGCATTGTATGCATGTAAAAGTTCAACTTAGACACATCTTTATTATAATGTTGAGCAAACAAATAATTGTTTTAGGTGCTTATCTGATTACGAAGGAACACGCAGCATTCCTCCTTCCTGATTTTCTCCCTCAGAGCGCACTCCCGGAGCACCGAGGCAGCGAATACTTTTAAAAATGCAGCTGATTTGACCATTAAAGTGCATTTATTAAGTACAAGTTCAACTGAAACACACCTTTACTATAATTTCGAGCAAACAACTAATTGTTTTTAGGTGGTTATCTTGTTAAATTTCGAGGAATAGGGTTATGGAATGAATTGGAATCAGACATTAAAGTGATTCATTCGATGGCTGTTTTCAAAGGACTGATTAAGTTTAATCGGTTAAAATTATACATTTAAATGTGTTGGAACTTAAATGTTGTATGTGATACAGAAGGTATAAAATATATAATATAAAATTAAAAATTATAAATTTAGTAGTTCTTTATCTTGGAAATAAAATGAGTTGGTTGTATGAAGAGTTTATTGATGGTTGAAACTAAGTTATGGAAATCAAATGAGTTGGTTATATGAATTGTTTATTGGAGTATAAGGGGCAGAAAAAATAAGATTTTTTCTTCTTCTGCTGCCTTTCATTTTATATATGTCTTTTTTATTTTATTTTATCCTACTGTATGTATTATTGTTGTGTGTTTTTTATAAAATGAATGAATCAATCAATCAATCAAATTTCGAAGAAATGCACAGCGAGTCGCCCTCTGCGCGTTCCAGTTTCCAAGTATCGGCTCTTGAAAATGCAGCTGATTTGACCGTCAAATTTCATTACGGAAACGTTAGACTGATTTCGCTATAATCTCGAGCAAACAAATACTGTAATTGTTTTTAAGTGTTAATCTTGTTGAATTCTTGTTAAAGTTCGCCCATGCACGCTCCCTCGGCCGGTAGCCAATTGATTTTTGGCACAGCACCGGCCCACATTTCCGGGTTTCAGCAGTGACGCACAATAGATGCGACTTATAAGGTGAAGTGACGTATTTATGGATTTTTCCACTTTATTAGACATATATGGACTGATGAGACTTATAGGGTGGTGCGATGTGTACGGTGGAAAATACGGTACTGCCATTTTGGTCCAACTTTGATTCACGCAGCACTCCTCTCTGCCTTTTATACTTTTGTTATGGCTGGCCCCAAACTAGAAAAGTTCCTGGAGAAACCTTAAAGGGGCCTGCTGCTTGATGCATGTATTGTATGTTGGGGAACTCTCTTTACTACCAAATTTCACATCTCATGATCCCATTGTGCTTAAAGTCACTGTTAGAAATGACTTCCAGCTACTACTGATCAAAATTTTAGCTCAAATTTGCTAAAATTGACAAAGTTACCGGTACCATTGTTGGGGTTGGCTAATGTTGATTAGCTGCAACAAACATCTTGACTTGGAGCAACTACAAAAGATAATCCACGGTGATGTCTGTTTAAACATTACTTTCTGAGAGTTTAACTAAAAGCCCACCAGTGGGTATTTGAGATATTTTTCTAACAGACATACAGTGGTGATGCCAGCAGTTGAGGCCGGAGTTGAAAGCAAATATCTCACACAGTATATTGTGTTGGTGATGATGCTTGCCAAGTTTTAGCTTAACATCTGTAAAACTATAGCCTTCTTTTAGCCGTTACTGTGTTTGAGAATACCAATTGGCTGTGGCAGCCATCTTGAATTGGACTGCACTCCAAAGGTAATCAGTTGTAGATGACTTGTGACGTGAGATATTTTGTTACAGATACATAAACACAAACAAAACATCATATTTTGTCTCTTGAATCCTAGTTTAGCTTTACCTTTACTTCCTATTCTTACTGTTGTTTTGGTGTCCAAAATTAAAATACAACAAAATTGGTGATTTTATCAGTTAAATGTTGAGCAAAGAATGGGTACAGACCATTTCTGTTGACATAACCTGACATAACCTGTGAAGATAAAGAAAAAGTCAATCAATAAAAACATATTGATAATTAGGGCTGAATAATTAATTTCATTTGCGATAATATCGCGATATGATAAAACAATATTTTCTAATCGCAATAGCTACGATTTGACTGGTCACATGATCTGGTTACGTGACTTGCGAGTGTGCGGAGCAAAGCAGAGCAGGGAGCGGGAGAAGTCATCGTGCGCTTTAACCGGTTGCACAATGGCGTCAGGCTCGACAGAAGCCGATACATCTGAAAGTTTGGTACCAAAGAGGGGCAGCACGTCCGTTGTTTGGAATTATTTTGAATCTGCCTTGCTGCTGTTGCTATGTCTCTCGAGGTAACACCACAAATCTTTATCAACACTTAAACACCACAAAGCCATTTACAATAGTTTTACCGGTACATGGAATGGCAACGACCTGTGCTTCAACTTCAAGTAAGCAAAGTAGCAGCCGACAGGGATCACTGACCCAACTGCTTGAAGGTATTACTCCGGATGAACATAATTCAAAACGGCACGCGGAAATAACTCGAGCAATAACAGAGTTCATAGCAAAAGACATGATGCTCATAATGACCAAGCCTGGGTTTATGGCTTTAGTGAACACAGTGGATAAGCGGTACAGAACACCCTCGCACGCACATTTTAGCCAAGTTGCTATCCTGGAGCTGTACGAAACATGTAGATACAGAGTTGCAGCAGAGCTGAAAACAGTGGAGATTTTTTGCAATTGAAACAGATTTATTGCTTGTGTCCGTTGAAAAATACACGAGAAGAAGACACTGAAACATAATTGCATATTAAATTACAATTGTAATATTGAGGTAAGTAAATCGCAATTAGAATATTTTCCAAAACCGTTCAGCCCTTATTCATAATACACAGTAGAGCGCATATTACAGTATATAGATTTATTTTCCATTTACAAATACAAATAACTGTTTTTATGTTTTGCCACAGTTACAGTGGAATATGCACCTAGGAATCACTATAAAATTTGATTTGATTTCTGGAGGACCACAAATTAATGTTTTACATCCCACGGTGGGGTCTTAGCCCCAGTTTTGTGCACCATTCTACATTTTACAATCTTTGTTTTTTTTATTCTTTTTGAGTTTTCTGTTTGGAGTTTGTTTCTGTGGTTTTTAGTTTTGTCTGCTTGTGTTTCTCTGTGCCATCACTCACTTTTTCTTGGTTAGTTGTCTGCTCCTCAGTGTTTTCTCCATGCTCTCCTGTCACAGCTGGAGACACGTCCCTCATTGGTCCCAGCCTATTTATTCCGTCGGTGTCCATATTCGTATTAACAGTGCATTGTGTGTCCTCACGCCGCAGTCCAGTCACTTGTGTGCTTCTAGTGATTCTCCTGGTTTGGTATGGTTTTTGACTGCCACATCAGCCTTTTTTCTTTTAGTTTTATTTAAAAAAAAGTTTATGTTCGAACCTCTTTGAGTCCTGTCTTCATTCTGAGTCCAGTCCTTCAACAAATCACTACACGCATGATAATTCTGCAGCATAAACATGTCACAAAAACCTTATTTTGCATTGGCAGTTGTGACATTTACAATGAAAGTGTCTTTTTTACATTTTCTGATTATTTGGTTTCACTGTTGATCCTCTTTAAAAAGCACAATAATTGTTGTTCATCTGTTGCATGTTTACCTAAACAACATATTGGAACTTCAAAAATGCATCTGTTAAATTACTGACCATTGATGATGTAATAGAGCCAATATATTTCTTAACTCCAACCTTCTTTACAAGAATTGTGAGTGCTGCTTCTTTACATTTCAATAAGTTGTGATGAGCTCACATGCATTCAAAGTGATTCAGTGTAAAAAAAAAAAATTCCAATACATAAATTATAAATCAGCAACTTATCCTTTCGTCATTCCGGCTGAACTGGATCACTGGAAATATGACGTTAACCTTCTAAACGATGAACCTTATAGATAACAGTGTCTATTTATTTGGATAGTTCAGATATTTTGGAGTGAGGTTCTGCGGAAAGGTTATGAGCAGTTAATATCTTACCTGTTGTGGCATATGGATCAACCTCAGTGGTTGTCTATAGGCATGACAGAAGTTTCAACCTTGCATCTGCGTGAAAATTGTGTTTTTGGAAAAACCAAAGGCTGAAAAAAAAAACTTAAAACACCAAACTTGTGTCAGTGTGTATGGCTAAAATGCCAAAAAACGACATCATAGCCCACCTCTAACCTCACTTTTGACCCTAGGTCATTCAGCAGCTGATATCTTAGGCTAACTCTTGGTTTATCACTAACACGACGTCAGATGGACTGAGATCCATTTTTGGCTGCAGAACTTTGAAAACTAATTTTGCTTGTTGGCATTTTGGCACAGCGCAGCTAAAAGTCTCATTTATTATACTGCAAACTTAAGCAATACAATTTCCATTCAGTGGGCCTAAAGGGACCCAATCTGAATAAAACTCTGCATGTGTTTTGCCTGTATTGTTTACTTTTGGTTGTCTTTATTCGATTTTCAAACATCCCCTGTCTCAATACCACCAGTTCTACACAGGAGAATGTAATTGTGGCTGAAAATGACATGTAAAAAGCAGAAAAGGCTTCATTTGTTTTTACAGGAAGTATCCGAGCAGCTTTCTTTGGAGCTGGTTCTTGAATAAAAAAGAGGAAAATTTTTGGCAGAAGGCTGCAGGGAGTATAGCAACCAGAAAACTGTTCCCGTATAGACCCGGAGAGGATCTGCGTCTCGTGATACTGCATGTTCAGAAGATGTTCGGTGTTCTTGCACTCTGCTCTGGATGAACGGACTCGTTGTTCATCGGGGCAAAGAAGCGATAATGGCAGAATTAACCAGACCAACAGCATGAATTAATCAAATGCAACCGCTATCATCTGCGTGCACTCATTCGTCTCATCCTTCATTTGACATCTCTCAGTCATTTCTCATTTTGCTCATTCAGCTAGCCCTCAATCAGCCTGGACAATTTCCGGGAACACTCACTTATCCATATTTTTTCTTCTACCTCCATCTGTGCTAATCGTTTACCAGCCCCTGGGTTAACCCCTCGCAGCAGTGGTGTCACCCTCTTGACCCTCTTTTCACTCTTTTTCTCCATCGCCTGCGTTTTCCTTCCCACTCGCTCCATTGCTCGATGGGAAGTCATGTGACTTCTCTGAAGCTGAGCCCTATAAACCAGCTGCACTTGGGGGGCTCTGTGTCTGTGCAGCTCTCTGATTGGTTCTTGCATTTAGATGCTGCTCGGTGCACACACTCGCACACAAATACACATCCCCCTGCAGACCCCGCTGTTTTCCCCTTTCAGGAACAAATGAGAATTTTATGCGTAATGCCTTTTGTTTCCAGTCAAAGATGTATTCAGACAGAACTGGGATCAGTGGGTTTTAACTGAGCGGGCTTTTCTCACAGGGTGGGAAAATATAGGAACCAATTGTGAGGGGTGCCATTTGTTTCTTGGAGGAAGCTTGATGTTGCAGGCCAGCTACTGAATGGATGTTTAGTGGGTTTGATTAATCTCACTGGGTCCTCGCTGAGACGAAACAGAAGAGCCTGACGTCTGTTGGCAAATTGCACATAGCAACATTTACAAGGTTTGACTCAAACGTCTATAACGCCAGTCCTTCTCACCGTATGTTGAGTTTAATTTCAAGGCACTTTCACAAAACTCTTTAACCTGGGACGGACTTCTGGCCACCTCAAAGTGATTTCTGAATGGATGTGCACAGCATCCCACTAGACATTAGACGTCGAATGGATGTGCAGGTCATGTCTATACTGAGTCTGTCGGTCAAGACCAATTCTGGATGTCTTCACGATGTGCAAACAAGGTCCACTATGGACGTCTAACCATGACCTCACTTGTACATCAGTACTGTATAGAGTTGAGGGTAGTGATAGGGTGGTAGTGGGGAGGGTTGAAGCCAACCCATTTCTCTGATATACTTTTGTTGTACATGGACTATACTTAGAGCCTTTCTATCTGATCAAGATACTCAAAGTGCTTTACACTAGAATCTGTGCCCTCATTTACCCATTCATACAACACTTTACTAGATCTATACAAAGACTAATCAGAGCTTTATCACATTCATACACTGACTGGACACACATCAGAGGTAATGAGGGGTTCAGTGTCTTGCCCAGGGACACTTCGGCATGTGACTGCTGGTGGATTCGAACCCCCAACTCTTGTATTGGAGGGCGACTTCTCTAACCACTCAGCCACAGCCGCCCGTTTGTACCAAGCAAGGTAGTAACAGAGCCGTAACAGCTGACATGTGAAAAGGTGAAGCAGATTGTGCGAATCAACAATGTCATCCCGCTAAACATTAGACGTCGAATGGACGTGCAGGTCATGTCTATATTGAGTCTGTTGGTCAAGACCAATTCTGGATGTCTTCACGATGTGCAAACAAGGTCCACTATGGACGTCTAACCATGACCACTTGTACATCAATATAGAGTTGAGGGTAGTGATAGGGTGGTAGTGGGGAGGGTTGAAGCCAATTCATTTCTCTGATATACTTTTGTTGTAAATGGACTGTACTTATATTATAGCACCTTTCTATCTGATCAAGATACTCAAAGCTCTTCACAACACAATCTGTGTCCTCATTTACCCATTCATACAGCACTCTACTAGATCTATACAAAGCTAATTGAACAAATCATTCTAAAGAGCCTAATCAGAGATTTATCACATTCATACACTGATGGGACACACATCGGAGGCAATGAGGGGTTCAGTGTCTTGCCCAGGGACACTTCGGCATGTGACTGCTGGTGGATTCGAACCCCCAACTCTTGTATTGGAGGACGACTGCTCTAACCACTCAGCCACAGCCACCCGTTTGTACCAAGCAAGCTAGTAACAGAGGCGTAACAGTTGACACGTGAAAAGGTGAAGCCGATTGTGCGAATCAACAATGCTGTGTAGTGATGACATACGGTCGCTGCGACCACCCAGCCGTGGGATTTAAAACCTAAACAATAATAAACAGTTTAATTACAGAGGACATTACATTATGACAGCTCAGTTGTTAGCACTGTTGCCTCACAGAAAGAAGGTCCGGGGTTCAATCCCCAGTTGGACCTGGGGTCTTTCCGTGGAGTTTGCATGTTCTTCTTGTGCTTGCATGGGTTTTGGGTACTCCGGTTTCCTCCCACAGATCATAAACATGCATGTTAAGGCTCCAGTATAGCTCTGCGTACGTCCATACGCGTGTCCGTACACGCGTGCTGTACGCAGACAGTTCAGCCGCACACCCCAGCGTACATTCTCACGTTTTCGCACCAAATTCTTGACGTCATTTGAGCAGCTGCAGCGCAGAGCGTTTACCTACGGGACAAATTGAGGGGGCGCTGGTCCTGCAGCCCGCACATCAGACCTACACACCAGGAAATCTCTAGAACCTCCCGCAGCCACGCTGGACCCGAGTTTAATTCACTTGTGACAAATTTGTTCATTTCTCATCATTTCAGTCATGGAGTCAACGGAGGAGGAAGCGATCACTTGCCTTTTGGCAAAAAAAAAATCAAAAGAAAAGGCCAGATCAGGGATGAAGAAGGGGAATTTAATACATTTGTGTCGCATACAAAACAGTCCGGCGCCGGGCAGTTTATTGTGCGACAACGCGTTTGCGTCCGTGGTCATAAAATTTTAGCTTTGCGCGTACATGCCCTGCGTGGATACGCCTGTAACTCTGCGTATTACGTGCGTACAGCTGCGTATGGATGTACACAGAGCTATACGGGGGGCTTTAGGCTGCCTTCAGGCCCAGGCCTCCCTTGCAAAAGAGATCTGTGATCCCAATGGGATTTGCCTGGTGAAATAAAAGGTTGATAATAATAAAAATAAAAAAAGGCAACGACTGACAATGACATGCAGGAACTTTGCACACAGTTTAAAAACCCACAAATTGCTAAACTGAGTCCATTTGTCAAGTTTTGTAAAGGATACGATTGAGATGTTCGTCACACATTAAGTTGGTAGATCTCTTTTGGTTCCTTCATCTCTGAAGGTTCGTGTCTGTACAAGAGGTGGCCGGTTCTATTCGTGATCTATGAACATTAAGTCACGAGTGCTACTCTACTCGGCTCTCGTCTTATCGGTTCTTCTCAGGCGTAGATGACTTGTGTGACTTGTCTCCCCGCTCTCTGGGCGGGATCGTAACTAATAACAGTTAGCACTTTGAGATTTTTATTAATGAAAAGTGCTGTATAAATTGAATTTATTATTATTATTAATCGTTGTGTTCGAACCACTCCACCTGCTGTGGTCTTTAATCGCCCGATAATCTGACTGGAATTTCTTCAGCTCATCCCCGCACTGCTTATAAATCTGGATGTAGCCATGCTGTGCCATCATCTCTAATATCGCTCGGTAAATGCGTTCATTCCTTGTGTCGCTGTCCGTCAACATGATGAGGACATGGAGGTTCAGATGCAGTTTGCAGGTCATCCAGTGACGTCGCTCCGCTGGCCAATCAACATCTTATGTCAAAACTGTTGCCTTGAAGCAGTCCGCTTACCAGGTGGTTCCATAAACCTGGCTGAGTGGAGGTGGGTACCATCAGTGGGCAAGCCCTCAACTGGTGCGGTGTCGTGTGGAACAGACAGTAGAGTAGAAAACACCATAAAGGCAGCTAGAGACTGTTTCAGTGGCCATTTTGTGTAAAACTCTGGCAGTGGGCGACAGGCATTTAAGGTAAGTCAACTAAATTTCTCAGGGGCACAGTCAGTGAAAGTCTCAGAGGCCTGACAATAGTGGATTATCACCAAGAACAAGAAGACAGACTTTCTTCCACAAATCTTCATCCTGGCCTCAGTATTAATGTTAATCACTTAGATAAACACAGACTGACTGTGTGCTGGCAGATAAGAGGGAGTTTGGACAGTGGGAGTTGTTTTTGTAATGATACTCCAGAGTTAAAATAGTGTTTTGGCAAAAAGCAGAAGCAGTGCTCTGGGGATATCTGATATCGGTGCTGGCAGCTCACCATCTGTGGTTTAAAATGAAAAATCTCAAAAACTGTTGGGAAATTTACTAGCAATGCTAACATGACGTAGATTATTATTATTATTGTTTGACGGAGTTTGATTCGTTAGAACTGCGTTTATGAATTTGGCAAATTTGAAAACGATGGCAAGCTTCCCATGGTTGCATTTATTCAAAATACCAATAAATAGTTTATTCAAAATGATGTAGAAGGGATTATAACATTGTTTGACTCATATAGGTGCCAATTGTTATGTGAATGAATGCTCTTTAATAGTGTGAATGCTTATTACTGGTAAGGATTCACACTACCGGGTATTGTGATCCTGTTTATATTTATTATTCTGTATTCTTCCTTCTTCCAGTTACCTTAAACTATTCCGTACATTTTTCAGCATCTTTATCGTCCCACAGTTTTTGTGCTGGTTCAATAAATCGTAAATCATAACATTCAACTTGTTCAGGACAATCCTGTTATAACTTTTGGTATTGGTGCAACTATAGCTTTTTGAAATATTTAGCCTTTTCTGCCGCCTTTTTTTAAATCATATAAAATGAATTAACTGCAGATAAAGTTAGGAGATGGTTTGGACATGTCCAGAGGAGGGACAGGGTATATTGGTAGAAGGATGTTAGAAATGAAGCTGCCAGGAAAAAGACAAAGAGGAGATACAGTATATGGATGCAGTTAGAGAGGACATGAAGGTAGTTGGAGTGAGGACAGAGGATGCAGAGGACAGAGTGAGGTGGAGGAGGATGACTCGCTGTGGTGACCCCTGAAGAGGGAAAAGCCGAAAGAAGAAGAAGAAAATGAATTAAGTTCATTTTACATCCTTCAGATCTTTAGATGTGTTTACAACCTTTGACTGCTCCTTTCACATTTTGTTTTGCTTCAGCTTCTTTCAGCTTCCTTGTGCAAATAGATTTTTTCAGCTGTTTTCAGATAATTTCAGAAGTTTTTTTCAGCTGTTTTGTACTCCTTTCAGATTCTTTCTGCTAACTACATGTTATCACTTCCTCTAACTTCTGCTAATTTCAGCTTGTTATGCTCCTTTCAGCCTATTTCTGCAAGTTTCAGCTTTTTCTACTATTTCAGCTATTAGCTGTTTTATACTAATTTTAGCTGTTTCAGCTAATTCCACATTCTTTGCACCCATTTAAACTTTTTTTTAGCCTAATTGGTCACAATTGTGCTCTCCACTTCCTTCTGGTAATTTAAGATTTTTTTTTTCTGCCCTTTTAGCTACTTTTCAACTGTTGCTGTTTGTTGCTAATTTCTGTTTTTTAATTTCCACTTTTTGTGCTCATTTCTGTTGCTTTCAGCCTAACTGGGCAAATGCGTTCTTTCTGCTTTCATCTGCTAATTTAAGCTTGTTCAACATTTTCAGCTGCCTATTTTTTGTGTGCATTTTTTAGCCAATTTCAGCTGTTTTCAGAAAATTCAAGTGTTTTGTGGTCATTTCTGCTACTTTCAGCCTAATTCAAGGATTTCAAGGATTCAATGTTCTTTATTTGTCATTCGCACCCCCATGTGGTACATGTGGTGGAACGGAATTATGTACACAGGGTCCCAGTTACATCTAACAATAAAATGTAAAAGAAAAACAGCAATAAGATCTAAGATTGTTTAAGATTATACGTAATTAACTACCGTAGTTAGTTTTAGCTTTTTATGCTCCTTTCAGCTTATTTATTCTATATCAAAAAGGCGTTCAATACAAGATCAACTGGACTTTATTTGTAACAGAAGACGTTTCGACTCCCTGGTTTTCTGTTACAAATAAAGTCCAGTTGATCTTGTATTGAACACCTTTTTGATTTATCATGTCCTGGACGACTGAGAATCTTCACCAGCATATTTGTTCTATAGTTTCAGTTATTTCAGCTACTATTTAGCTGTTTTGTGCTTTTTTATAGCTTTTTCAGCTAATTCCACATTTTATAGCTCATTTCAGCTCTTTCCACTTCCTTCTGTTAAGCTTTTTTCTGCCTTTTCAGCTACTGTTTTACTACTTTCAGCCCTTTAAAAAAAGAAGCTAATTTAATAATTTTAATGCTCTTATCTGCTTATTGTTTTCTCTCTAAACTTTGAGGGGAGGTGAGTTATCTCATGAAAAATTTATCTATACAACTTAGTTTACACCCACTGCTGTGTTCATTGGATACAATGTGCATAGGCACTCCCCTTTCTAGAATCAGGTAAAGCTGAAACTCAAGGTCAAAGGTCAAAATAAAATGATTTTCCTGCATGTTAAATGTGTAAACAATATCCTGTTCAACATTTTGCTCTATTTATTATGATTTTTCTTACTTTGCACTTCATTCCTCTTTTCCTACCTTTGTTTGTGTCCTGCTCGTCTCTTCTCCTTTCTTTACACCACCCTCTGTTTCTGGTTTTTTTCAACACACGTTACTTCCAGTAAGCTTTGACCATTACCACAGCGTGATGCTGCAACAGATGGCAACAAAGTCAACGTTTCGTATTTCTGGCCAAGAACAATCAAAGACCATGTCACAAGAAGATTTAGTTGGTAACTCAGAGAACATTTCTTAATCTCGACTTCAGCGTTTTGCAACATTTATCACACGGACGAGATTACACAATCAACACAAAATCTTTATTTTTAGTTCAATAAAACATCAGAATTCAGTAATCGTACATGCAGCGTGTGTTGAGACGGAGCAGTCCTGCTGTGGGAACTCCCTGCGACACCTGAGAGCGTCGGAGGGCCTGGTCAGAGTCCACGCTTCTTCCTGTAAGTCATTTGGCATTTGAGCTGCACTGCAGCTGTGAAGGAAGGGCCAATAAAAAATTTAAAAACATGTAGATGAACAATCCATCCATGCCCGAAACGTGTCTCGCTGCTGCAAACAGCCCATTTGTTGTCACATTTGCAGACTGTCAGCAAAATATCTCATATATCACTGGATAGATTTGAATGAAACGTGTATGTACAGCTGATTAACTTTAAAACTCAAACCTGATTCAATATGGCGTCCACAGCTAAGTGACATTAAAACACAACGATGGTGATAACGCCGTCAACTTTACGGATACTCGCCTAAAATTCGGCGTTTTAGTAGCTGAGAGTGATCCCCAACAATTTATTTGAGCACTAACAGATTGCACAGGGTCTTTTTGTAACTTTCTTTTTATTAGACATTAACTCTGTCCATCTGTTAGCAAAATATCTCCTGAATCATAGGAATTTAATAAAACGCTCAGAAAATGTTGAGCTAAATTCATATTTGATGTAGTAACTGAGACTGTGACACCTTGCAATAACACACTGGACTGCATACTTTATTTTCAAGGTTTGGCAGCTGCATCATCTCATGCTCTAAACTGGCATCAAATGTGTCGGGTGATATGCATTTCTTAAATTATTGCCATCTGCCAGGTCCACGTGTTAGGTAATCCAGGTGTTTTGGGAAATCCATATTCGTGTTTACGTGAAATTAGTCACAACGAGCCTGAGGTGCTCGAAAGTGTGAGGAAGAGGGGGTGTGGGGTGATGAGTAATCAGCTAAGCAGTGTGTTTTTACATGTCACCACGAGCTGGTTACTACAAGTCAGGGCTGCGTGTGGCTTGACATATGTGATATCTGAGTGTGTTTGCCTGTCTGCACGCTTCCCATATGGTTTTTATTGATTTGTAGTTATACCCCCGTCTCCTGCCTTGCATCCCCCCTCGTCTCCGTGCTCTGATGGTGAAGGAATGATGGAATGCTGGAGGGGTAAACCTCTGGTTTCCTGGAAGCTGGTCCGGCTTTATCAGAAGCGGCTGTGACAATACTTGAGCTGATGGGCCAACCGAACTGAATTTCCTATAAGCGCCGATCAGGCAGCAGAGAGCCTTCCTGGAAGAAATAATCAGCAAACTGGAGGCCCTTCCTGGAAGGCCAGTTGGGAGGCATTTTCCCTAACCTCTTAATATTCTTTCCACCTTTCAAGGTGGCTGACTTTGGCAGGAGCTCAGAAATTTAATGAGAGAAATTACATTTTCAGCTAAACTGAATGGAGTGAGTGCTGAATGG